>JAYESA010000020.1:136324864-136607364 GCA_036927795.1 Iris macrosiphon
CGCCCCAGCTTGGTTGGGTCCGGCTAGCCAGCAGCGCCGACGTCATCACCATCTGCTGATGGTGATATTAGGGTTAGGGTTTGTCCTCTGTCTCGGTTCCGGCTAAACTCCGGCACCGGAGAGGCCTTCCAGAAGGAGAGGGGTGGGTGGCGGAAAATTTATATAAAGATTCTCTCTCTCTCTCTCTCTCTCCTTTCTGAGATTTTCGTCTAAGAAAAGCTAGAAGATCACCCCTTCCCTTCTTAAAGGAAGAAGGATCTGACCGACCGCCTCTCTGAGAGATCTACAGCCGTCCGTTTGCAGGAAGACGGCCACTCGATCGGACGGCTGGGCAGACCCCTCCTTGCCCGTGTGGCTGACCGACCCTTCTGTCACTGACGGTGGGGATCTACAATTGGGTAACACGTGACGAACATCGGGACATGGACTGTGCTTCTTTCCCTTTGGGTGTTGTATTGATCGGACGGCTGGGCAAACTCAGCGCGGGGGAAAGTGAAATCTCAAAAAACACCATAAATTGATGACACCTCGAAATCGCAACCTTTTTTTTTTTTTTTTTTTTTTTGGCTGTTGATAAGGGCACTACTAAATTTACTCGAGGCAGCCCATTGATAATTACAAGTTTGTCACTTCCAAAATTTATTCGGGACTGTCCACTCTTGATTTTTTTATAATCAGAACTGTCAAAATTTTGACAGTCCTACCAATTATTAGGACTGTCAAAAGTTTGACAGTCCTAAAAATATATGTTGAATTTTTAGGACTGTCAAAATTTTGACAGTCCTTCTAATTGGTAGGACTGTCAAAATTTTGACAGTCCTAAAAAATCAACATATATGTCAAATTTTGACGGTTCTTCCATTTTTTTTCTTCTTTTTTGGTTTTCTGTGCGTTGTTATTTTTCTTTGTCATTGTACTATTATTCATGTCATCTGACCAATGTCTATGTGACTATACATTATTCAGTTAATAAAAGGATCAGATATGGTTTATTAAAATTAACTTATTTGTTATTGGTTTTAGGTTGCATTTAAATATATTTTACTAGCTGTCTAAAAAATTAGGACTGTCAAAATTTTGACAATCCTCCACGACGCTGGAGTGGAGGACCTGGTGGTAGCGGCGGAGGAAGGAGGGGAGGGAGGAGCGGCGGACGCAGAGGGTGCCGAGGTAGTCCGAGCATCGAAAGGGGGTACGAGGCGGTGGCGGCGGGAGGCGGAGGCGGCGGTGGAGGACGGGGGATGAGGTGAAGAGTTTGGACTAGCCTGAGTAAAATTTGGACTAGCCTGAGTAAAAAAATTTCATAACTGGACTAGTTCCAATACTTGACTAGTCCCGAATGAATTTAGTAGTGCCCCTTATCAACAGCTTTTTTTTTTCATCTTGGTATTAGGTTACATCCTTTGGTAAGAGGATAAATTTAGGATAAAAAAATCTATTTCCATATTTTACGTTGTAAAAGTTTATTTTGTTCCAATAATTTTGTTGTTGTTGTTGTTGTTGTTGTTGTTGTTTTCTTCATTTTTTATCTTTTCTAAAAAAAAAAAATTAAATTCTTTTTTACCTATTTCTATTTTATTTATCCATATTTATGGTGTATTTTATATTATTTTTATAATGTATAAGTTTTTTCACTTTTGACAAAAAATATTTTTTCATAACCGCCAACTTGTTTGACTTTTTTTTTTTTTACAAAAATAATCGTTTTCTTCTTACCTCTTTGTTGTTGGCCCCCACTCTTCTTCTTCTCCGTCTCTCCTCCCTCCTCGTCGCAGGTCCCGCTCCTTGCTGCGCACGTACCTTTGGGTATTGTATTGATAAGGGGACGCATGACGCGCGTTGGCAAGGCAAACTCAGCGCGGGGGAAAGTGAAATCTGAAAAAACACCATAAATTGACGACACCCCAAAAACGTACCCTTCCTTCTTTTTTTCTTGTTGGTCTTAGGTTCCACTTGTTGAGAAAGGACAGTGGCGGGTGGGGATTATATATACATCCTTTGGTACGTGGATAAATTTAGGATAAAAAATCTATTTCCATATTTTACGTTATAAAAGTTTATTTTGTCCAGATAATTTTTGTTGATGTTGTTTTTATTTTATTTTTGTTTTTTTAAAAAAAAAAATTCTTATTTGTTTAAATTTTTTTGACTTATTTCCCTTTTATTTATTCATATTCAGGATACACCCCGCATTATTTTCATAATGTACAAATTTTTTCACTTTTGACGAAAATTCTCTTCTTAACGGTCAACTTGTTTGACTCATTTTTTGGACAAAAATATTCGTCTTCTTTCCCCCTCCTAGCTGCAGGCCCCGCTCTCACCCGCTTCGCCACCGCCCCTCCCCCCTCCTCGCTGCAGGCCCCTCTCCCCTCCCCCCCCCTTTCCGTCACTTGCAACCCCTCCTCCAACCCGCCACGACCCCCTCCCCCAACCCACCACCGCCCCCTCCCCGCAGCTCGCCCCCGCTCTCCCCTTCCCCGCCACCGCCCCCCTCCTTTCCGCCCCCGCTCCCCTGTAGCAACAGCAGCAATAACATCAGCGACGACGCGGGTGAGAAGCGACTACTGCTGTTGGCTGGGGGATTGGGGTCAGAGAAGGGGACAATGGCGGTGGCGGAGAGCGGCTGCGGTGGCGGGAAGGGGGGAGAGCGGCGGCGACAACCGGTCCGAGAGGGAGGGGGTGAGAGGAAAGAGAAAGAAAAAATGAGGGACATTTTGGTCAAAAAAATTTGATCAAAGCATTTGACCGTCATCACTAGACGAATTCCGTCAAAAGTGGGAGGACTTGTACATTATGAAAACAATGTGGGGTGCACCCTTAATATGGATAAATAAAGTGTGAAGTAAGTCAACATTTCTTTTTCTTTTTTTCTCTTTTTCATTGTTCTTCGTTTTTTTTTCATTTGTATATTTTTTTAAAGGATTTTTTTTGCTATTTGTTATTATCTTTTATCATTTTTTTACAATGTCTTTTTTTTTCTTTTTTTTAAGAATGACTTTTGTACCTTTTGGTATTTTTTATTTTTTTTAATCTTTTTTCATAATTTTTTATTTTTAATAATTTATTTTTGTCCCCATACCCTTATATCACCTTTTGTTCATTTTTTTCATTTATTGAGAAATATTTTTAATATTTTTTAATCTTTTATCGTTTTTTAGATTTTTCTTTTACTACTATTTTTTAGCTTTTCATCTATATCATTTTTTAATATTTTTTTTGGTTTTTTCTATTTTAAATCCTATTTCAATTTTATCAGTTGTTTTATCATTTTATTTGTTTGGAAATATTTATATATTCACTATACATGGGAATATAATTTTTGATAAAATTTAATTCCATGAAATTTAATTTTTTTCAGAAATATAAAATTTTCAACTTTATAGTATTTCGCATACCACATCCCTAGGGGTGACCATTCAGCTCAGTTCCGGACCAAAATTTTTTCCAACTGAATTAAAATTTAACATGATTATTTTTCCAACGCAATCGAATGAACCAAAAATTTATGAAACTGAACCGAATAAAATTGATTCGTTTTCGATCTTTATTCGGTTTACTAGGCTATTTTTCGGGCCTCTGATTTGTTGGACTATTTGTTTGGTTGTAGTATTTAGTAAATATTTAGAATAGAAAGTATTACAAATATTATATTTGTGCCTCCTTTTAGGCAATTTCTATATAGTTTGTACACACAAATAATAATAAAATTTTAAATGATTTTATTACCGAACTGATATGACAATTTACAAATAGCAAAAGAAAGTTACAACCAGTAAAATTACCAGGAGTTCGAAAATAGAAAATTACAAAGTTCAAAACTGCATGGATAAGATTAAATATAACTAATTATGTTACATAACAATACAATATATAAAATTAAAACAGTTTAGAAGAAAAAACTACAACAAGGAGGCAAAGAACATTGTAGTCTTACTAGCTAATATTTACATAGGTCCAAAGAGTTTCAATCTGATAAGACTAATGTAGGGAATTATTCCTGCAAAAAGAAGAACACTCGGGAGAATTTTAGAAGAAATCATGAAAAAATCCTTACTTACTTTACTATAGTTGTTCTTAACCAAGTCTAAGTTGCTCTTGAGGAATATTTATAATAGTAAAGCATTTCACTTGCATAAATAAACATCATGTTCTACATCTCTAGATGAGTTCATTAGCTAACCTAATCATCTGTATCGAGGTAAATGATGAAATTATCAACCTAACCTAATGGCCTCATCTTGGTGCAAGAATTAATCAATAGCTCTAAATGTTATGCTTCCATGTTAGCTTGTAACGCAACTAGCTACAATAGGCTGAAGTCTTATTACACCTCTCATATTCAGAAAAGCAGATCTCAAAGCTCTACTGGCCAAGTTCAACTGTATTCAACCATCAATTGTGTCACGTCTTACTTCCAGAATACTGAAATATACGAGAACGAACATGACCAACTATACCGTACAAGATATGAAAATGTCGTACGGCGATCACGACTGTCACTAGACAAGGGAAGTGAATACCATAATCAAGTCTCATATGGTCTCACAGAACATGTATGTCTCAATTAGTCAATCAAGAAGCAGTAATAATGAGCATCTATGATAAAGCAGTAAGACGTCATCGACGCTCTATCAAAATGATTAGAGAACTAGCTACACAAAATGATAAGCTAGTAGAGAACAATGAGTACATAATCGTATGTCAGCTACAGTCTGAATAAGTATAATCATGTAAGGAACTAAATGTCCAGAATATTCGGCTAACAGAAGCCGGTGGCTAAATGTCCAAAAGAATACAAAATACTATATGAGTGGTGGAGAAGAAACCCACTCAATGTCCTCTGCGGTCATCCTCCTGGTACGCGCCATCGGTCAGAAAGTACGCTGGATCCTCAGGCTCTGCTACTGGATCTGACTAAACAAAACCAACGGGGTCCGTCCCCACTAGCAAGTACCACAAGGAAGCACAAGTGAAAGGAACCAAAACCCAATAATACATATAAGTAAGACCTTTGCCATAATCATAGGCATATACTCTACCATCGAGGTAGTAGAGCACCCCTACAAACAAACAAGGACAAGAGGTGGCATACTATGTCGAGACAGAGTACAACCCACTTTCTATGGACAGGCTATATATATCTACGTCATAGCTCCGGTTCATAGCCTATAGTATCACGATAGCCCAACCATACAACCAAACTAGGACAAGGGTTGGACAGTCGTACCGTGACAGTCGAAACACAAAAATGAGAGAAGGTGTCTTTTCTAAAGATGATTCGACTACAAGGGTAGGGGTTGATCTTGATCACTTTCCATGTCCCAAGGCTACTAACGGATGGTACAACACACAATTAGATATAATAGATCTAAGTAAGTCGACCAATCAATTCAACGGCTTTCTATGTGGTATATGGGTTACCTCAGTAATGCAATATATAAATAGGGATTCTCAAATCGTGCTATGTCTGAGCAGGGCTAGCCGAGCCAAGTATACAAGAGTACAAGTAAGATGTACCCATCCCTCGTAAGGCCACCATGCTAAGCAAGACCAGTAACAGTTCTAGCTCTCCTATAGTGTCACGCCCCAGTCCCAAAATATCGAAGGACTAGCCACGTGGCAATGACCAGCAGCACACACCGATGTGCAAATCCAATTTAATGGACCCGTCAGGGTGTACTTAAGCTGTAATACAACAATAAGGATCTATGCTACTAATCTCATCCACAGAAATAATACAAACAATATCAAAAATATAAAGCAATATTAAGTCTCAATAAACATAACTCGGGGAACAACCCGATAATGAGTTTGATACAATGGTTCAACAGACCAGAAATGAAAGAGTCTAACAATAACATATACTGAGTATAGAATAAGCAATACTCAGTAAAAATCCTCTGTTATCACCTCGTCTTTAGAGATCGGTTCAGCTTTGGTGTCTGCTCCTGCTCCTGCTCCATATACCTCGGGATAAAACTCCTCTACTATACCTGGGGACATAATTCGGATCCAGGTCCTCAGGGGACATAGCAAGGTACAAGAATAACTCAAGCCAAAATAAATGCAGTGCAATAATAAATGAAATAATATGGTAAACTATATAACCAGCTAAGTGATATGCAATATGAGAGCATGAATTATACTCAGGCTGAGACTACTATAGACTCTGTGTCGGGAAAACCCATAGCAGCATTCTCTGGAAGGGATAGTACTTGTGCCAAAGCTCTGTGTCAGAGTCTAAGATACCTCCAGATAATAATATATATATAATATAATCAGCCTTTGATATGATAATACTCTCCCACCCAATGTAATCACATATCTCATGTCCATGACACGCAAGATCAAAGCTAATGCAACAAGTCATAATGATAGCTAAGCATATGCAATATCTATGTCACGAATCATGTAACCTATACAGAATCACCATGGAAATTTTAGGAAGATTTTTTCTCATGAACAGTATCAGGTATCCTGTGGTATGACGTACTTGATGATGCAAGCACGAGAATGTATAGGATTTCGATATCCATCTCTATGTGACGTTACACAACTCCGCGTACGGTGTTGACATCCGAATATTATTCGAACGTTAAGTATTGTCACACGGTCCTAGGTTGAACATATATATCACAAGAATAGATCAAGAGAATATGAAACAAATTACTGCAAGTATTGGCAAGGTACACTTGCCTGGGATTTGGTATCCAACTATTGCTCTAGTATTCGCAAAAACTGCAGGTACTCCTCCGATCGCTGAAATAAATATTACCATCAGGCTCAGAAGATATCAAATAGCTAGAATTGCCTGTCCATAAGTCCAATTTGGACACAGGGACAAAATTGACCATTTTTTGTCAAAGCGGGGTCCATATGTGGCCCACTTCCCACCAAAAAATGTGTCAGAGATAATATTCTCCAAATTTGTCAAACTTAGTGTCTATAAGTTTTGAACAACGATACAAACCCAACAGAATGTTCCGAACTGGATTTCGATGTGCTGATCACAAAATCGCCCGTCTAGTGGAGCCGTTGGGCCCACAATACGGAATTTTGTCAACGTTCTGAGAATCGAACCAAACTTGGGTCACAGGACCAGCGTATTGCTATGAGTCCGATGGCGCAAGTTTTGTTTCAAAACGATGAGCGTACACGAAGTTCCAACAAGTTTCAGAACATGGCCGATACGGGGTGTTGTCGACGGATACGCGTTAATTTTGGTGTGCACGCACATCCAAATCAACTTCTGCAAAATTTCATACGTCCGTATCGACAGCACGCACCTTTCAGTAAAGTTCTCACACGACCAAGTCGTCCCGTTTAGCGGGGCGCACCCAGTTTCAAAAAAATAGGGTATTTAAATGATCAATATTTTGGTTATTTTCATCCTCGAATTAAATACAATTGCAGTACAATAAATTACACTAAAAATAGGATTAAAAACTAGGTTAGGTGGTCTAAATAATTGTTCAGGTGGATTTTGAAAACATTTCACAAGTTGGTCGTAAAACGGTCGCGAACTGGGAAGTTTGGGACAAATTCTGAATTTTTAGAACTGGGAGGTTAGGTGTGTAACACCCCGTTCCATTCTAGCGGACTGTCGACTCAAACAGCAAAAGTGCAACTGTCCCGACCCACTTTGCCTCAAACGAGAAGCAAAGGATATCCAGACTTGTCCCTACAGGAATTTAGCTTAGGCTTTCAGAGGCTTACTTGGCGTATCGCTCTACCGAGGCGAATCATCGCTAAGGTGGGTGGCTACGGTGAACTTGTCTTTGCTTAGCCAGCACACATAAAACATGGATGTTTCATGCTAGTCGCTAGGTGAATCACCCCTGCATGCTAATAAGAATCCAACGCACCTAGCTAAGGGAATAATCCCAACTTGTATTGCTTATACTAGAACATGGAAATGAAATATTGCTTTTATATATGTTCAGACCCTTGCATGCTACCCTAGAACATGTCGCTCGGGAAGTCCCCTAACGATCTCACTCCTCGGCTTACCTTCGGGCCCGCGCTAACGTGAATACTTGTGTTTATATAAATGCATGCTTGTCTGCTTGAATGTTGTCTTGTTTTCATCCAAACCCCGGGAGACTACTAAGTAGTCGGTCCGTGCATGATTGAACCTGTAAGTATCCGGGACCGTTGGGTCACCAGGCAGCCCCAAGCCAGAGGAATGCATCAAGGCAAGTTATTCACTGTACAGAATCAAGATTCAAGTATCTCGTGTACTCGTGTTCTTGTGCACTCGTGTTCTCTTGTTCTAGTGCACTCTTGTTCTCGTGTATCTCGTGATAATTGGAAAGACCCAATAATTGTATATCGCGGACAACTCAGAAATAAGGTATAGTTCCACGGACGGTCATCGAGGCACTGGGACCGATCCGATCCGGATGGAACTCAACAGTATTGTATAGTCCATTATGCTGGATGAGATGGCGTGTAGCGCTTATTGTTCTTTCGCTGCATACCATTCTCTCCAGTGACTGAACCATATTGTATAGTCCATTGTGCTGGACGGGATGGCATGCAGTGCTCCTTGTACTTTCGCTTTATACCATTACCGCCAGTGACTATTGTCCTAAATGGCTATGCTAGCGACTCTTGTTCATATAGATAAGTCATCCTCGCTTAGCGGCTATCCGCGTGCGAGTCATTGCATCGCATCAGTGAACAACTGAACACCTGAACGATCTTGAAATAACAGTACTCGTATTTGCATATGCTATGCCTCTTGAATGTTATACTTGCCCGTGCTTGAGTTTATAATGTTTGCCTTAAAAAGGGAAGGACAGATGGTAAGTGGGTAAGTCTCGCCGTGTTTCCTCTCATGTCGCACGGCGCACTGCCATACGAGTTAGGCTATTCAAATCTTGCATAAAACTGATCCTAAGGCAACTAGAAAGACAACTTAATAGTTGGTGCACGGAACCTATATTACGTGTTTGGATTTGTCGAGCGGGCGAGTAGCTTCCCCACCAGTGCATTCAATGTACTGATAATCCACCAGTTTGTATGCAGGGTGCGGGAGAACCTCGTTCGGTGCGGATGCCTCCTTCACACGTGCTAAGGCGTGAAGATCACTCTGAAGCAGCGGTGCGTCAGGAACTGAAGCACATATACAAGACATAATATTGTGAACATCACCTGAACATCGCCTGACCATCGCCTGTACAATCATTCCACAATTGTAGCCACTTGGCACGCTTTTACTGTTTCAGAGAGAGAGGCTCGAGCGACTTATAATCTCGGCTATGCGCCGCCTGTAATACATATTTATATCAATAAAGAGTTGCTTTACTTCAACTTGTGTTATTCAATGCTTCCGCTATATCGTCAACTCAGTGAACTTGTTACCGATCGTCTATGCGTTCATGACTCTGCTGCACTCGGACAATCTATGCGACTCTGTAGCTAAGAACTATTATCGCCAGCCAATGAACCACGGCCTTGCACGGGCGTGGCTTACGCTCATGCGGCATCACGCCCAGATGGGTCATAAAGCGATCGTTCCGCGGGAGCGCTGGCACGGTGATTCTCTCCTAGCGGGAACGACCGATTTAGCCTGCGGGAGATCGGGGTGTGACATGTTGGTATCAGAGCTTGGCTTCTACGCCTTTGGACTTCGATTCGAATATCTCTATTTCGAAAGCTCGTTCGTGGGTTATGTGCACGCTCTCTCTCAATGCCTCGATGTGATGTTCCAATAATAAGTCTAAATACTTTCAAAATACGTTTTGAATGATATGACTGCTTGTATGCTATTATGCTACGAGTGGCCTTTGTGCCAACCTGTGCGAACCCTTGAGAGTATTGCAGTAGCTTGTCCGATTTTACTAACTCTAAGTTTGGTTGAATGCATCTATTCGAGGGACGCCTTGAACTTGTGTACCATCCAAGACTTAAGAAAAGGTGAAACTTGAGTGCTAAGACTTCGCTATCACTAAGCTGGTTGATGTGCTCACCTAGAGGTGAACATCGAAAGTACGCACGATCTAGACTAAGCGATATATTGATCTCAAATGCTTGTGCAAGTGAATATCCAAATAAATAAGTATAAGGACTTGTATAGGTTTGCCTCAACCTTGTATCTTTAAATCAAAATTGATTGAAACGTACTGCTTGTCCTCAGTAAGTCTCGAGGTTTTTGAGTTGGGTAGGATGTAACACCCCGTTCCGTTCTAGCGGATTGCCGACTCAAACGGCAAAAGTGCAACTGTCCCGACCCGCTTTGCCTCAAACGAGAAGCAAAGGATATCTAGACTTGTCCCTACAGGAATTCAGCTTAGGCTTTCAGAGGCTTGCTTGGCGTATCGCTCTACCGAGGCGAATCATCGCTAAGGTGGGTGGCTACGGCGAACTTGTCTTTCCTTAGCCAGCATACATAAAACATGGATATTTCATGCTAGTCTCTAGGTGAATCACCCCTGCATGCTAATAAGAATCCAACGCACCTAGCTAAGGGAATAATCCCAACTTGTATTGCTTATGCTAGAACATGGAAATGAACATTGCTTTTATATATGTTCAGACCCTCGCATGCTACCCTAGAACGTGTCGCTCGGGAAGTCCCCTAACGATCTCACTCCTCGGCTTACCTTCGGATCCGAGCTAACGTGAATACTTGTGTTTATATAAATGCATGCTTGTCTGCTTGAATGTTGTCTTGTTTCCATCCAAACCCCGGGAGACTACTAAGTAGTCGGTCCGTGCATGATTGAACCTGCAAGTATCCGGGACCGTTGGGTCACCAGGCAGCCCCAAGCCAGGGGAATGCATCAAGGCAAGTTATTCACTGTACAGAATCAAGATTCAAGTATCTCGTGTACTCGTGTTCTTGTGCACTCATGTTCTCTTGTTCTAGTGCACTCTTGTTCTCGTGTATCTCGTGATAATTGGAAAGACCCAATAATTGCATGTCGCGGACAACTCGGAAACGAGGTATAGTTCCACGGACAGTCACCGGGGCACTGGGACCGATCCGATCCGGATGGAACTCAACTGTATTATATAGTCCATTGTGCTGGACGAGATGGCGTGTAGCGCTTATTATTCTTTCGCTGCATACCATTCTCTCCAGTGACTGAACCATATTGTATAGTCCATTGTGCTGGACGGGATGGCATGCAGCACTCCTTGTACTTTCGCTACATACCATTACCGCCAGTGACTATTGTCCTAAATGGCTATGCCAGCGACTCTTGTTCATATAGATAAGTCATCCTCGCTTAGCGGCTATCCGCGTGCGAGTCATTGCATCGCATCAGTGAACAACTGAACACCTAAACGATCTTGAAATAATAGTACTCATGTTTGCATATGCTATGCCTTTTGAATGTTATACTTGCCCGTGCTTGAGTTTATAATGTTTGCCTTGGACAGGGAAGGACAGATGGTAAGTGGGTAAATCTTGCCGTGTTTTCTCTCATGTCGCACGGTGCACTGCCACACGAGTTAGGCTATTCAAATCTTGCATGAAACTGATCCTAAGGCAACTAGAAAGAAAACTTAATAGTTGGTGCACGGAACCTATATTACGTATTTGGATTTGTCGAGCGGGCGAGTAGCTTTCCCACTAGTGCATTCAATGTACTGATAATCCACCAGTTTGTATGCAGGGTGCGGGAGAACCTCGTTCGGTGCAGATGCCTCCTTCGCGCGTGCTAAGGCGTGAAGATCACTCCGAAGCAGCGGTGCGTCCGGAACTAAAGCACATATACAAGACATAATATTGTGAACATCACCTGAACATCGCCTGACTATCGCCTGTACAATCATTCCACAATTATAGCCACTTGGCACGCTTTTACTGTTTCAGAGAGAGAGGCTCGAGCGACTTATAATCTCGGCTATGCGCCGCCTGTAACACATGTTTATATCAATAAAGAGTTTCTTTACTTCAACTTGTGTTATTCAATACTTCCGCTATATTGTCAACTCAGTGAACTTGTTACCGATCGCCTATGCGTTCATGACTCCGCTGCACTCGGATAATCTGTGCGACTCTGTGGCTAAGAACTCTTACCGCCAGCCAATGAACCACGGCCTTGCACGGACGTGAATCACGCTCGTACGGTATCACGCCCGGATGGGTCATAAAGTGATCGTTCTGCGGGAGCGCTGGCGCGGTGATTCTCGCCTAGCGGGAATGGCCGATTTAGCCTGCGGGAGATCAGAGCGTGACACGATGAGTCACAACGTGGCTACGACAGAGCTCGGGATGCTGCTGCGACTTATCGGTCATCGACGGGTCGCCGGTGGTCATCGGAGAATGTTGGGTCGACCGAGGAGTCGCGGCTGGAGGAGGCGCCGGGGGAGATCGACGGCGAGGGGTCGATGATGGCGGGGCAGTGGCAGTGGGTGTCTGCGGCGGTGGAGATGAGTGGTGGTGGATGGAGGTGATGATGGCGGTGGGTTTTTATAGGGTGGAGGCTGGCGGCGGTTAGGGAGGTTGAGAGGCGCGGGGAGCGGGAGAGGCGGCCGGTGGGGATCTGAACGGAGGAGGAGGCGACGGGGGTTACTGTCGGACGGGGGTTTCGGTTACAGAAGAAGAGTCACGGGTCGGGTTCGGGTTCGGGTTTTGGGCCCGGATCCGACCCAATAAGGATTGGGTTAAATTAGGGTTCGGTTTAATTGGGTTTGGTTCAGGTTGGTTTATTTAAAACATTAATTTTTAGGTCTTTAAAAATAGTTCTGGGGTCCCATAAATTCTAAAAAAATTGCAGTAAATCTAATTAATTATTTTACACTCAAAAATATTATTCTCATAATATTTTAATATTTAATAAAATATCAAAAATTAATTTAATACCAGAAAACATTATTTTTAATTAGTTAAAAATTCACAGAAAATTTTAAAAATTTGTTTTTAAAAATCCTGAAAATCTGGGGGTTTACAATCTACCCCCCTTAAGAGGATTGCGTTCTCGCAATCAAAGAATAACATAACCGGTCAGCAGAGATAACACGATTTACAAAACAGGTTCGAAGCATGGCACAATCAAAGAATCATGATTAAGAAGAATCAAAGGATGAGAGTTAAGCAAAACACCTAGGGAAGAAAAATATTATTTCCCTAAGCAATGAAAGTTATGTAAATTCAAGAGTGAAGGAAATCTGGTTAGAACAAAAAAAACTACAGTTTAGAAAAAACTAAGTTATCAATTATTAACAAGTTTAAAATACTAAGTTTAAGGCTAAGGTCATGAACTAACAGGCATATGTTAAAGCAATGCTAGGAATATGCATCTATGAATAACTTACGCGCATTTGCTATTCCACGAGTCTGCGCGTCCTCCAAGGTCATCGCAAAAGCTTGTCCTCGTCCTTGCGGTGGTGCCCTCTGCTATTGCTGGGCTTGCTGAAAAAGTGCTGCTCGTGGGGCCAAGGGTGGCCTTGGTTGATATCCTCCTGGTGCTGGTAGAGCTTGTTGGTTTACTATCGGTGCTCTTTCTCGACGCTCAGGGCATTCCCACACTGAATGTTGTCTGGATCCACAAGCTAAACATAATCCCAATCTGCGTCGGCATTCCTTGGCAAGATGGCCTGCTTTGCCACAGTAGTGGCAAGAAGGTAGGATTAGTGATAGTGGTATAGATGCTCTCTGCAATTGGTGTAGGTGAGGTCTCTTTGTAGCTTCTCCTTGTGGTGCTCTGGCTAGTGCTGATGTGATTGGCCGCTTAAGGCTGGACTCTCTCCTGGTGACGCGCTCCATGCGTCGGGCTGCAGCAAGAACGTCCGAATATGAAGTAGGTACAACGGATCCGATTAATCTTTGTAGCTCAAAGTTTAGTCCATCGAAGAACTTTTTAGCCTTCTCCTCTTCTGTCGAGATCAAGGTAGGGGCGAAGCGACTCAGACAGATGAACTCTGTATTATATTCTTCCACTGTCATACTGTCTTGAGTGAGGCGATTGAACTTGTCCCAAAGTTCTGATCGAGCAATAGATAGAATATACATCTCCGGGAAAAGTCTAGAGAACTCTTCCCAAGTGACTCGTGTCACGCCCCGATTTTGCCCAATCGATAATCGTCCCCCGGGCGTGATGCCGTACACGCGTAGGGCGCGCGTGCACAAGGCCTAGGCATAGTAATGATCTTTAGAACATATGCAACAGAGTACGCAAAAAGGATAACACACATGGAGGCATAGAAAAGTTTCCTTTTTATTGATAATGAACATCTGTTTACAGACTCTTGACCCAAAACGAGAAGGATGCCACTGGGGCTTACAACTTGGATACAAAATGAGATAGCCGTTCCCATACATCATATCCTTTACTAAACTTCAAAACAATACAACATAGCCACCTGCTGGCGAAGCTATCGCCTTGCCACGGAGCCGCATAAAAGGGTTGTGCCTGCTCCGAATGCTTTGTACAAGCTTCAAAAGTCACGAACAAAATGCGTTAGATCCTGGACTGGTTGGGGAAGGAAGAAGCTTCAGCTCCTCGCCGCGTCGCTTGGGCTCGAGGAACCTGCTGCAACGAGGGTCAGTACTATGAAAGTACTGGTGAGGGCGAGCTAACCCAACTAACCGAATCCAAGTTTGTTCATATGAAGCATGCAATATTATTGTGATCTTTCTATCTTGCCTTAGTTCAATTTATATGCAAGCATTGAATATATGAATTACAGGACAAATGTGCTACCGTTAGGCAACTTTTACCTTCCCGTCTGAACTGTCGGCATAATACTTACCATGTTCTTCCCTGCCACGAAGACACCATTAGTTTGAGCAAGCAAAGCAAAAATATAGGTGCATTGGGTCATGACATATCATTGCCACCGTGGACAATAGCTACAGTAAGCGGTGACCCTTGCAGCTCGGGTAGCAAACCCCGCTATAAGGCCTCCCCCGCCTTACCCGCGCTAGTCTTGCTAGCGTAGCCATCCGAGTTCCTTCCGGAACGAATCGGCCCCAGTGCCCCAGGCGCCGTTCGCAGGAAATAAACCTTGTGCACAAGTTGTCCGACCGAATTAAGCATTACACTAAATTAATAGATAAAGCATTCAAATCACAAGAATGTATACATCTACTTTAGCATAGTGCATTTGGCATAGTCTTCCTGTCCAAGTGATTTCATTTCCATATAGTTTACACAATCCATACGTACAGTTATATAGAATAAGTTCTAGCTACAACTGAAGCATGAATATATAAATGCATAGCAGACAAGCACGCATCAATGAAGATCGTTTGAGCATTCTATGTAACAAGCATTTCAAGTATTTTCAAGTTCTAACTCATCCTACTCATGACTCAGCTTTATTCTTATTATGATATCGTTGGAGCATGATGCATAATGAGTCAATTATTATTAGAGTGAAGACTTGGCAGAAGGGTGCTAATCAAAATAAGGCCACTCATAAGTTGGAGAACTAGGAGAGAAAGGGAGAACTTTAAGACTCCGCTCGCGCGTCGTCTACCCGATCACCTGCACGCACCAACAGATGATCAATATCTCCTGCTTCAGTCTCCGAGGTTCGATATAAAATTACAAGATCCTAAGAACGAAAACCATGAAATCCATCGAAACCGTTCAAGAAAATGCAAGTCATAAAACCAACAAGAAGGCAACCAAGCGGCACGAAAACGGGCAAGGAAACCAGCGCAACGGAAAGGCCCCTCCCGACTCCGCCGCCGAGTCCATCCTTGAGGCACGATCCGTTGAATATGGGACCTGATTCCGAAGAAACCAATCCATAACGAGGAAAAGATCTTGATTCAATCTGTCCCGTTCGGACGATCGTAAGTATTTCTTGGCCGCGCTCCCCGAATAGGGGGAACGGGGCATTACATCATAACCATCCAAAAGAAAGTTTCGTCCCGAAACTTAGGAATAGAACCTACCGCTAAGGAATAATGAGGGAAACCTTTCCCTCATCTCAGATTCGGTTTTCCATGTCGATTCTTCGACCGCGTGGTTCCGCCACAGAACGCTCTCTAACGATACTGCCCGATTCCGTAACTGCTTTACTTTACGTTCCAGGATCTGCACGGGTTCTTCGGCATATGACAAGTCTGCCTGCAGATCTAACTGACCCAAGTCTACCACATAGTTTGAGTTGTGCACATATTTTCTTAGCTGAGACACATGAAAAATATTGTGCACATCTGATAGGGCTGGCGGCAATGCAATTTGATAAGCAACTGAAGTGACTCGTCTGAGAATTTTAAACTGGCCAACAAATCTTGGACTTAATTTCCCTTTTATCTCGAATCTCGTCACACCACGCATGGGCGAGACTTTTAGGAACACGTGGTCCCCTTCTTGGAATTCAAGAGGGCGGCGACGAACGTCGGCATAGCTCTTCTGCCGACTTTGTGCTACTTTTAACCGTTCTTGAATCAGCCGAACTTTCTTTACGGTTTGTTCAACCAGTTCCGGCCCAAGGATTTGCCGTTCCCCAACTTCATCCCAGCAGATCGGTGACCTACACTTCCGCCCATACAGCGCCTCATACGGAGCCATCTGGATGCTAGACTGATAACTGTTGTTGTAAGCAAATTCGGCGAGCGGCAGGTTGACGTCCCAACTTGACTTGGAATCGATCACGCAGAGGCGCAACATATCTTCTAGTACCTGATTCACCCGTTCTGTCTGCCCATCGGTTTGAGGATGGTAGGCTGAGCTGAATTTCAACTTGGTCCCCATCGACGACTGAAGGCTTGTCCAGAAACGTGAGATAAACCGTCCGTCCCGATCTGATACTATGGAAACTGGCACTCCGTGCAGCCGGACTATCTCGTCAAGGTAGGTCTGGGCAAGGCGATCGGCGCCCCAAGTACTTTTAATAGCAATAAAGTGTGCAGACTTGGTTAACCGGTCGACGATGACCCAGATTGCGTCGTTCCTCCGTTGCGTCCTTGGCAGACCAACAATAAAGTTCATGCTGATGTGCTCCCACTTCCATTCGGGGATAGCAAGATTCTGTATTTCTCCGCCCGGCCTCTGATGCTCTGCTTTCACCCTTTGACAGGTTATGCATTGTGACACAAAGAGTGCTACTTCTTTCTTCATGCCGTGCCACCAGAAGACAGTACGAAGGTTCTTATACATTTTTGTGCTCCCGGGATGGATCGCATAGGCTGCATAATGTGCTTCCGTAAGGATTTCCTTTCTGAGTTCTGAATCGTTGGGGACGCATAGCCTTTCCTTCACTCGCAATGCCCCATTCTCATCTATCACAAAGTCTTTCGCCTTCCCCGCTTGGACCTGCTCTCGCATTTTCCGGAGGAATGGATCGTCTCTTTGAGTAGATGTGACTCTCTCTATCAGATTGGGTACAAATCGCATCTGAGCAACCCGCGCGCCACGATAACGAATCCTGAGTTCGATGCCCATTTCTTCTAACTCTCTTCGTAACCTGCGATCGACGGATAGAGATCCCGCAAAGACCCGACTCAACGCATCCGCTACCACATTTCCCTTACCAGGTGTGTAGTCTATCGTCAAGTCGTAATCCTTTATCAATTCTAGCCAGCGCCGCTGTCGAAGGTTCAGATCTGCTTAGGTGAACAAGTACTTTAAACTTTTGTGATCGGTATAGATTCGGCAAGGCACCCCGTAAAGGTAGTGCCGCCACAATTTTAACCCGAACACGATTGCTGCCAGTTCCAGATCATGTGTGGGATAATTCTTTTCATGCTTTTTCAACTGTCTGGATGCATAGGCTATCACTCTGTCTTGTTGCATAAGTACACACCCTAAGCCCTGCCCTGAAGCGTCACTGAAGATTTGGAATCCCGAAGTCTCGTTCGGCAATGCAAGTAACGGGGCAGAGGTTAGGCGATGCTTTAACTCTTGAAACGCAGTTTCGCAGTCGGCGGACCACTCAAACACGACTCGCTTTTGAGTGAGACGAGTCAGAGGTGAGGCAAGTTTGGAAAAATCCTTTACGAACCGTCTGTAGTAGCCCGCTAACCCGAGGAAGCTTCGAATTTCACTAACTGAGGCAGGTCGTTTCCACTCGACAATGGCTTCTACCTTCTTCGGGTCAACTGAAATGCCTCCCGCAGAAATGATGTGCCCTAGGAAAGATACACTGCTCAGCCAAAATTTGCACTTACTCAGCTTCGCGTACAACTTGTTGTTTCAAAGGGTTTGTAGCACGGTCCGCAAGTGCTCTTCATGCTCCGCCCCATTCTTCGAATACACCAAGATATCATCAATGAACACTACTACAAATTTGTCGAGGTATGGCCGAAACACTTGGTTCATCAAACCCATAAAGGCAGCGGGGGCATTGGTCAAACCGAACGGCATTATTAAGAACTCATAATGGCCGTAGCGAGTGCGAAATGCTGACTTCGGCACATCGTCCGGCTTAATTTTGAGTTGATGGTAACCCGAACGGAGATCGATTTTCGAGAACACGATTGCATTTTGTAACTGATCAAAAAGATCGTCTATCCTGGGGAGGGGATATTTGTTTCGAACAGTTGCCTTGTTTAATTCACGATAGTCGATGCAGAGTCGCATCGAGCCATCCTTTTTCTTAACGAATAGTACCGGAGCACCCCACGGAGACACACTAGGCCGGATATACCCACGGTCAAGTAATTCTTGTAATTGAATTTTCAACTCTCTTAGTTCTGCCGGAGCCATACGATACGGAGGTTTGGAAATGGGTTGGGTTCCTGGGAATGTATCAATAGTGAATTCTGTCTAACCGAGTAATTCGTCGGGGAACACATCGGGAAAATCCGCCACAACGGGAATGGACTCAACGTTTGCGCAATCTAACTGAGTGTCTCGAACTGAAGCCAGGTACCCTATACAGCCGGAGTGAATCATCCGTCGAGCAGACATTGCAGATATCACCATGCAGGCATACGACGCTTCTGACTGTGGACTGCACGAATAGCAAAACTTGGTCTCATCAGGCAGACGGAACACGACTTTCTTCTCCGCACAATCGATAGTAGCAGAACAAGCGCCGAGCCAATCCATTCCCAGAATGATATCGTAGTCCCCTATGTCTAGGACTATCGCATCAAGTGACAATTTTCTCCCTCCGATGCAAATAAAGCTATCACGACAAACTGAATCTGCAGGTAAGCTCATGCCCGACGGAGTACTGATGCTAAGCCTTAGGCCTAACGGGGTTTGAATGAATCTATGTTCCCTAACAAAGTTTGTTGACACAAAACTGTGGGTAGCACCTGAATCAAACAACACTCGTGCAGGCACATTATTGAATAGCAACATACCTGTCACTACGGTGTTCGAGGCAAGCGCCTTATCCCTCGTCAATGCATAGACCCGGCCCCCAGTGTTCGGACGACGCTCTTGTTGCTGCGCAGCCCGATTCGCTTGGGTTCCCTGAACTAAATTTTGCTGTTCTGCTCGGCGTTGAGGGACTCGGTTGGGGCGATCAAGACAGTCACGAGCATAATGGCCCAACCGACCACAGTTGAAGCATCCCTGATTTCGACATTCGCTAGCCTGGTGCCCTGTATGATTGCATTTTGCACAGCGCTGCCCTTGGTTCCCCCCCTGATCGTTGCCCTGGTCGCCGCCATGATTTGGTCGCTTGTTAGCGTTGTTTCCTCCAGTATTACCTTGGCGTTTGTGATTAGAATGTTGCACAGCGCCCGCGGTAGTAGAAGGACATTGCGGCTCTAGGACAAGGGCATGGTTAAGGACTTCCCTCATCGTCTCGTACTGCGGAGGGACTACGTGCGCGTGGATGGAAGGTCATAGTCCGCCTTCAAATCGTCTGGCTCGACTTGCTGCATTGGGCAGGTAAGAACTAGCAAACTTTGCCAATCGGTTGAATTCTGCGACATACTGCTTCACCGTCATCGTTCCATGTTGCAGACGCACGAAATCATTCTCCTTCAGACGACGAATGGGTGGAGGGATAAATTCTTCTTCAAATGCGCCATGAAAGGTAGACCAAGGGATCGTCTCGTCGTCATCACCCGCCGAGAGCGATCTGCGGTGAACATCCCACCAATCGTGTGCATTCATCCGAAGTTGGAGTTGGGCGCAGGCGACACGTTTGTCATCAGGTACTTCTAAAAGCTTAAAGTGGTCTTCCAACTCGGCCAACCAATCTAATGCCACGACCGGATCCTCCGTCCCTCGAAAGGACGTGTTGTAGACCTTTTTGAAGTCAGCAAAGTCGAAGGCAGTCACATCCTTCTTCTTTGCGTCTTTGGGCACTATGACTTCATCCGTCGTTGGCTCCACCGGCTCCGCTACTGTTGTTGCGGAATGGTTAGAAGCCAAGGTCTGAACAATTTGTTGCAGAGCGTCCACCTGCTTCTGCTGGATCTCAAGTCGCGCCTCTAGATTTTTCTCGAACTTGTCCTGTCGGGCCTCATCCCTCTTATGCTGCGCTTCTAGCATTAGCATCATTCGTTCAACCGGATCGACAGAGGGCGCAGGTCGCTGGCTCTCAGAACTAGCTGAAGTGCCTGAGGTACTTGCATCAACTTGGCCTGTTGCTTGAGTTCGAGCCATTCCTGCTAAAACAAGTAACTTATATCAGTCTCATAGAGTATTAGGGACTCACTGTATGGAACGCATCTCATTTTGCACCAATTGATTTCAAGAGTTAACTCGGACGGGACAGGGTCATCTTCGGAAAACTTTCCGACTCGAGATCAAAGGATCTGAAGAATACTCTGATACCACTATGTCACGCCCCAATTTTGCCCAATTGATAATCGTCCCCCGGGCATGATGCCGTGCATGCATAGGGCGCGCGTGCACAAGGCCTAGGCATAGTAATGATCTTTAGAACATATACAACAGAGTACGCGAAAAGGATAACACACATGGAGGCATAGAAAAGTTTCCTTTTTATTGATAATGAACATCTGTTTACAGACTCTTGACCCAAAACGAGAAGGATGCCACTGGGGCTTACAACTTGGATACAAAATGAGATAGCCGTTCCTATACATCACATCCTTTACTAAACTTCAAAATAATACAACATAGCCACCTGCTGGCGAAGCTATCGCCTTGCCACGGAGCCGCATAAAAGGGTTGCGCCTACTCCGAATACTTTGTACAAGCTTCAAAAGTCACGAACAAAATGCGTCAGATCCTGGACTGGTTGGGGAAGGAAGAAGCTTCAGCTCCTCGCCGCGTCGCTTGGGCTCGGGGAACCTGCTGCAACGAGGGTCAGTACTATGAAAGTACTGGTGAGGGCGAGCTAACCCAACTAACCGAATCCAAGTTTGTTCATATGAAGCATGCAATATTATTGTGATCTTTCTATCTTGCCTTAGTTCAATTTACATGCAAGCATTGAATATATGAATTGCAGGACAAACGTACTACCGTTAGGCAACTTTTACCTTCCCGTCTGAACTGTCGGCATAATACTTACCATGTTCTTCCCTGCCACGAAGACACCATTAGTTTGAGCAAGCAAAGCAAAAATATAGGTGCATTGGGTCATGACATATCATTGCCACCATGGATAATAGCTACAGTAAGCGGTGACCCTTGCAGCTCGGGTAGCAAACCCCGCTACAAGGCCTCCCCCGCCTTACCCGCGCTAGTCTTGCTAGCGTAGCCATCCGAGTTCCTTCCGGAACGAATCGGCCCCAGTGCCCTAGGCGCCGTTCGCAGGAACTAAACCTTGTGCACAAGTTGTTCGACCGAATTAAGCATTACACTAAATCAATAGATAAAGCATTCAAATCACAAGAATGTATACATCTACTTTAGCATAGTGCATTTGGCATAGTCTTCCTGTCCAAGTGATTTCATTTCCATATAGTTTGCACAATCCATACGTACAGTTATATAGAATAAGTTCTAGCTACAACTGAAGCATGAATATATAAATGCATAGCGGACAAGCACGCATCAATGAAGATCGTTTGAGCATTCTAAGTAACAAGCATTTCAAGTATTTTCAAGTTCTAACTCATCCTACTCATGACTCAGCTTTATTCTTATTATGATATCGTTGGAGCATGATACATAATGAGTCAATTATTATTAGAGTGAAGACTTGGCAGAAGGGTGCTAATCGAAATAAGGCCACTCACAAGTTGGAGAACTAGGAGAGAAAGGGAGAACTTTAAGACTCCGCTCGCGCGTCGTCTACCCGATCACCTGCACGCACCAACAGATAAATATCTCCTGCTTCAGTCTCCGAGGTTCGATATGAAATTGCGAGATCCTAAGAACGAAAACCATGAAATCCATCGAAACCGTTCAAGAAAACGCAAGTCATAAAACCAACAAGAAGGCAACCAAGCGGCACGAAAACGGGTAAGAAAACCAGCGCAACGGAAAGGCCCCTCCCGACTCTGCCTCCGAATCCATCCTTGAGGCACGATCCGTTGAATATGGGACCTGATTCCGAAGAAACCAATCCATAACGAGGAAAGGATCTTGATTCAATCTGTCCCGTTCGGACGGTCGTAAGTATTTCTTGGCCGCGCTCCCCGAATAGGGGGAACGGGGTATTACAACTCGGTCTGGTCCGAGCTGTCTCTCCTCAGATAGCCATCAGTGATGTGCATTGTCCATCAATTTCATCCGGACGGCAGTCATCCAACGTTCCCTTGGAAGCTCAACTGCTTCTAATTGATGTTGAGTGTTAGTGAGCCACTCATGAACTTCAGTGGGCTTCTCCTTGCCAGAAAAGGTACGAGGCTTCAGCTGGCAGAAATCGGTGATAGAGCCCGTCGTTGGTCGTCGTGCTAGTAGATTTTCCTGCTCCAGTACGATTACTAGGCTGTTTCGCAGAGCCTCTTGTTGAATCTGTTGTTGAGTTTGCATTATTACTTAGATCATTTATAATATCTGATGCCCTTCCATAGCCTGCCCTTGTGGGAATACGGGCATTGGTGGAGTAAACTGTGGCGGAATATCATCTTGTTGGATTCTTGTAGCATGCTAATTTGTATGACTGCTTTAGTGAGTGGAGGGATCTCCACTCAATGGCGTCACTTTATCTTCTTCGTAGGTGGCTATAACACCTATTGGTGTTATTGCAGGAGTTTCGTTGTTTGCTCGTCGATCCATTACTCTGCATCCAAAATAAATTATAAGAGACACATATAGCAATCAAGGCAGGATGCATGTCAAGAATTTAATTCGAATCCAATATAGATATCAAGAATGATTCAATCAAGTGGATGAGATCCTAAGACTTATCCTATCCTTGTCGTAGGCTTGCTCGATTCCTAAGTTGAAACCGAAGCAATTTAGTCGTCGACCTGCATGGGCCACCACAAAAACCATGTCACGCCCCAGTCCCAAAATATCGAGGGACTAGCCACGTGTAAATGGCTAGCAGCACACACCGATGGGTAAACCCAATTTAATGGACCCATCAGGGTGTACTTAAGCTATAATACAACAATAATGGTCTATGCTACTAATCTCATTCACAGGAATAATACAAATAATATCATAAATATAAAGCAATATTAAGTCTCAATAAACATAACTCGGGGAACAATCCGATAATGAGTTTGATACAATGGTTCAACAGACCAGAAATAAAAGAGTCTAACAATAACATATACTGAGTATAGAATAAGCAATACTCAGAAAAAATCCTCTGCTATCACCTCATCCTTGGAGATCGGTTCAGCTCCGGTGTCTGCTCCTGCTCCATATACCTCGGGATAGAACTCCTCTGCTATACCTGGGGACATAATCCAGATCCAGGTCCTCAGGAGACATAGCAAGGTATAAGAATAACTCAAGCCAAAATAAATGCAGTGCAATAATAAATGAAACAAGAGGGTAAATTATATAACCAGCTAAGTGATATGCAATATGAGAGCATGAATCATACTCAGGCTGAGACTACTATAGGATCTGTGTCGGGGAAACCCATAACAGCATTCTCTCGAAGGGACAGTACTTGTGCCAAAGCTTTGTGTCAAAGTCTAAGACACCTCCAGATAATAATATATATATATAATATAATCAGCCTTTGATATGATAATACTCTCCCACCCAATGTAATCACACGTCTCATGTCCATGACACGCAAGATCAAAGCTAATGCAACAAGTCATAATGATAGCTAAGCATATGCAATATCTATGTCACAAATCATATAACCTATACAGAATCACCATGAATATTTTAGGAAGATTCTGTCTCATGAACAGTGTCAGGTGTCCTGTGGTATGACGTACTTGATAATGTAAGCACGAGAATGTATAGGGTTTCGATATCCATCTCTATGTGATGTTACACAACTTCGCGTACGGTGTTGACACCCAAATATTATTCGGACGTTAAGTATTATCACATGGTCCTAGGTTGAACATATATATCACAGGAATAGATCAAGAGAATATGAAACAAATTACTGCAAGTATTGGCAAGGTACACTTGCCTGGGATTTGGTATCCAACTGCTGCTCCAGTATCTGTGGGATCTGTAGGTACTCCTCCGATTGCTGAAATAAATGTTACCATTAGGTTTAGAAGATATCAAATAGCTAGAATTGCCTGTCCATAAGTCCAATTTGGATACATGGGCAAAATTGACCATTTTTGGTCAAAGCGGGGTCCACATGTGGCCCACTTCGCACCGAAAAATGTGTCAGAGACAATATTCTCCAAATTCATCAAACTTAGTGTCTACAAGTCCAAAACGATGATACAAACCCAACAGAATGTTCAGAACTGGATTTCGATGAGCCGATCACAAAATCGTCCGTCAAGTGGAGCCGTAGGGCCCACGATATGGGATTTTGTCAACGTTCTCAGAATCAAACCAAACTTGGGTCACAGGACCAATGTATTGCTATGAGCCTGATGGCGTAAGTTTTGTTTCGAAACGACGAGCGTACATGAAGTTACAACGAGTTTCAAAACATGGCCGATACGGGATATTGTCGACGGATACGCGTTGATTCTGGTGTGCACGTATATCAAAATCAACTTTTACGAAATCCCACACGTCCATATCGACAGCACACACCTTTCAGTGAAGTTGGCACACGGCCAAGTTATCCCGTTTAGCGGGGCACACCCAGTTCCGAGAAAATTAGGGTATTTAAATGATCAATATTTTATTTATTTTTACCCTCGAATTAAATACAAATTATAGCACAATAAATTACACTAAAAATAGGATTAAAACTAGGTTAGGTGGTCTAAATAATTGTTCAGGTGGATTTTGAAAATATTTCACAGGTTGGTCGCAAAATGGCCGCGAACTGGAAAGTTCGGAACGAATTCTGAATTTTCAGAATTGGGGTTTATTTTGCTGATTTTGCGTCGCAGTTTGCGATCGCCACAGGATGCGATACCCCGAACTAGTGGCACGAGTATCGAGAGGGTTATGCAGGGTATGTGTAGGATTCGACAGAACAAAAAATGGGGCAACGAGGAGAGAGAAAAACTTACCGGAACGATGGCTTAGAATCGACTGAATTTCGCATATGCGGTGAGTCGCGACGTGGCTACGGCGGAGCTCGGGATGTTGCTGCGGCTTCTCGGTTGTTGATGGGTCACCGGTGGTCGTCGAAGAAGCTTGGGTCGGCAGAGGAGTCGCGGCTGGAGAAGGCGCCGGGGGAGATCGACGACGAGGGGTCGATGATGGCGAGGCGGTGGCCGATGGGTGTTGGCAACGGTGGAGATGAGTGGTGGTGGATGGAGACGATGATGGCGGTGGGTTTTTATAGGGTGGAGGCTGGCGGCGGTTAGGGAGGTGGAGAGGCGTAGGGAGCGAGGGAGCCGACCGGTGGGGATCTGAACGGAGGAGGTGGCGGCGGGGGTTACTGTCGGGCGAGGGTTTCAGTTATAGAAGAAGAGTCACGGGTCGGGTTCTGGTTTTGGGCTCGGATCCGACCCAATAAGGATTGGGTTAAATCAGGGTTCGGTTTAATTAGGTTTGTTCAGGTTGGTTTAAATTGGTTTATTTAAAATATTAATTTTTAGGTCTTTAAAAATAGTTCTGGGGTCCAATAAATTCTTGAAAAATTGCTGTAAATCTAATTAATTATTTTACACTCAAAAATATTATTCTCATAATATTTTAATATTTAATAAAATCTCAAAAATTAATTTAATATCAAAAATCATTATTTTTAATTAGTTAAAAAATTTACAGAAAATTCCAAAAATTTATTTTTAAAAAATCCTGAAAATCTGGGGGTTACATATCGGGAGATGCTGGCTCAGCATAATAATAATGGTCGGATACTGTACTCCATTAGTGTAGATGATATATAGTATCCGTGGTGGCATGCTTTGCACTCCATGACGAATATATAAGGGTAGCCAGCATGCACAATCTCGGGACCCCATTCCCTCCCAATGCTTCTACCATTTTCTTTTACTTACCTAATAAACCCAACAATTCTAGGGATTCTCTTTCCCTCATGTCATGGTTAAATGATCATCCTCCTAGATGTCGTACCTCAGTACGAGTATGTTAAGTATAAATCCATATTGATTCTTGAGAGTCCCAATCTAGATTTATTCCAAGTGTAATGCACAATCAAATAAACATCCTAACCATGCTACAACTATTGACTAACTACAAGAATATATGTATGGAGAAATCAAGAATATACTATAAACAGGAATATCAAGATCATGTAGCATCTCAGTGCATAATGCAGTTGTGTAGCACCTCAATCCAATATCAGAAATATGTGGCACATCGGTGCATAATACAATTAGTAGCACCTCGGTATGGTATCAGGAGTATCAATACGGATACCAGTAGTCAAGTCAGGATACATGGTAAATCAGTCAGTCATTCTGTCCAAGTATATGTCAGATCAGGTTTTGTCAGACCCTAGGCCCAGAATACTGGAGATCGGGGGCTGGCAAAGCCAGCTACGTATACCAGAGTACTCCAGTACCCCGAGATACGGTCACGGCTGTAAATAGACATGGGGGTTAATACTACAAGCCATTAGTCAACCTAGGTCAAGCAATCCTAATGTCTCAATCACAAGCAGTAAATCACAGTGTGCAAGGAAATATGATCAACAGAAGCAAAATAGTAAAGCGTCCCAAACCTTATATACGTAGCTGATCATGAAGCTAGTAATTCAAAATGAAGAACTAGCAAGAGAATAAGTCATACATGATCAACTCTAGCTATAATCTAGAATATGCTAATCATGTCATGCCCAGTAGGTGATATAACAAGTCCAAAATATGAGCTAACAGGTGATCGGGGCTAAATGCCACAAAAAAATATGTGCAATAAGTGGGAGAACAAGAATGGAACCCACTCAATCGGTCTGGTGCTCCGCGTGGTCACCATCCTTGGGAAGAAATGGAAGATCCTCTAGCTCTGCTACCGGATCTGGCCAAGCAAAACCAGTGGGGTAAGATCCCAAATAGCAAGTACCACAAAGGAGGCCAAACTATGAACTAAAAACCAGCAATACAACATAGAGCTACAATATCCGAAGCAACATATAACCATAATGTATAGTATAAAGTGCACCGGAAAACAAGAAAATAAAACAAGGAACATGTAAAGAAAACTGGACGGAAATATGTACGGGATCATACAAGGTAAACATAAGCATATAAGTAAATTGGAAGAGGAAAGGTAACGAGAAAAGAACTAGTACAGTAGTGGAAGCATGCAAGGAGAACATGTAAGGAATAGTGCATATAAGGTAAATAGCGCACAAGACAATAGACATGAGTGTACCACACCGGGTCACCATCAGGCAAGCAAGACAATATAAGACACGATAAGAAATAGACTCCATCATCCATCAATCACAACCAAGCAAGAAGTATGGCTTACTACATTAGCTAACTAGGGTTATCACAAGTCCTAATTACTAACGAATGCAATTTAATATTTCTATATGGTCGCATGCCCTGCAGACTGTCTAAGGTACCCAAACGTCGGACGACAATAAAGTAAATAATAGTGGATACACCACCACCAGAAGAGATGTGCACATAAATCCAAGTCACGCAAAGGTGAACCTGAGTAAGTCAATACAATATGCCCTATATGACGGTGAGCTGAAAATGTAAACTACTCAACAGCATGCTACAAGTCCATCAAGTAGTAAAAGTTGTCAGGATACGGGACTGCATGCAACCAGAAAATTCTCCCCCAATGCTCTAATTATTCTTTCTAGTTATTAATCCTTAACATTTTAGTTTAGGATTTCGGGTGTGATGTTCCACAGAATCCATCCTAGACATGATGCTTTCCGCAGGGATGAACTAGACAAGACAATATTTTGACAAGCACAATCACAAGACTAAACAGGAATACAACCATACGGTTATAGGAAAGACAAGCGTACAATATAATAAGCCACAACACTCAATATAACAGTCGAGAAAATCAGGAGTTTACTACTACGGGTCACTATTAGGTAAGTACAAGGCAGTTTTGGACAGATGTATAATGGGTAGGTATCCCCAAAGCTATACACGACATGTGTATAATAGGTAGATGGTCCCAAAATTATACATATGTCAAGTCAAGTAGCAGGAGTGCACCACGATGGGTTACTATCAGGAACGTACATGGTAGGTGTCCCAAACTATACATAAAGCCGGGACTGGGTATAATGGACGGGTCAATAAAATAAATAACTAGAGCGGAGAAGTAATAATAGAAAAATATATACATGTGTCAGGTCATGCCAAGAAAGTATCACCAACGAAAGGTAAAGAAAAAGACAAAGCAGGCAAAAATAAGGTCATTCGGATTATCCGGCTGATCTCCTCGGATCACCGTCGGATCATCTGATCCGTCACAACAAGTAATGGGCTACCATTCGGATCATCCGTCGGACTGCCGCGGGTTAACGTCGGATCATCCGAGTAGTCATAGCAAGTTTGTGGGCCACAAATCGGATCATCCGTCGGACTTTCGCGGATCGCCTTCGGATCATCCGAGTGGTCACAAAAACCCGAACATAGAATATTTTCGAGACTTGTTCGGCCGTAAAATCTCTGTTCTAACTAAGAATTTGGATTTTCAATGGTCAAAATTGTATATGATCAAATTTTTAATGGTCTGGGAACATTCAATTTTACCAACTTTGAGATTGGAGACATCGATTCCGAAAAATATTGTAGAAGTGATTTATAAAAAAATTAAAACTTGTCCAGAATCCATAAAACTCGAAAGTACCAAAATAAAAACTAGGCACGGGTCTCTATTAGCTCATAAACTAAGTCTTATGGTAAACACACCGGCTATCGTCTTTAATACCGAGTTTTCTAACTGGTAAATACCAGGGTTTCTACAAAAAAAGTCAAAACTAAGCCAAAATCATTTTCAAAAATATGCACAAGATTAAAAATCACTAGAGAAACATATTTAACAAAACAAGTTTCATGAAATTCTAATCACAAAATATCAAAAAAAAAAGTGTAATAAAATTATGTCGTTCAATATTTTGGCAAGATGTACTTGCCTAAAGCCAAGCTCCCAGCCTAAACTTTCAACTCCACCACCGAGAGGGATTTAGAAACCATACTCTAAGACCTAAAGACCAAGCTCCTAGCTCCCGCGGGAAATGGAGAGGAAAATAAAGAAGTGAAGAGAGAGAGAGAGAGAGAGAAAATAATTTCATATATATAGAAGGGGTGATTTAAGCGTGGCCGTCTGATCTGCCACGTCAGTGACCCAAGTCACGAATCAAATCAATCTCATCCATTCAATACAAAACCAAGAAACCATTGGATAAAAGAAAGTATTCAATACTATTCATAAAAATATCTTAAAATATCTCAAAAGTCAAATTTATTCGGCGGACGAATTTTCTGTCGGTATGTCGCAGAATGCCGACGGTAATCCGATCTGAGAGAAAAAAGTTAAAATTTTGAGAGAATTTCGAGATTCCACGAGAACCAATAAAGCAAAGTACAAAGCATAAAATACATATCTATAGACCAATACAGATACTGTGAGACGGGTCTCATAGGTTTAGTTAGTACTTCTACTATAATACCCTATCTAGTATATTCTAGGAGCTATGGTCCTTTCATCCAGTCCCTTGAACAATGATCACTATCCAGAAAATTAGGAAAACACAAGTCCTAAAGTTTAACATCATATACATTCTACAAAAGTCCTAAAAATCCTCATGGACTAACCCTAAGCTATGATACATGGTCCTAAACAATATAAGAAAAAGATCCCTAAATATGTAAAATCAAAATACACAGCTAAGAAATGAATACAATTGAAGAAATTTGCAAAAACAGACAAAAATGGACAAAAACGAAAAAATAGCCCAAAACAGCCAAATTCGGATTTTCGACAATTTTTTGCGGATTACCAACGTATGATCCGAAATGACACAACATGTTTCTGGGTGAAAATTTGGATTTTATGACGAATTTCCGCATATTATCGTCAAATTTTTTGAAATGACACAGCATACGAACTCGAATAATCCCAAAATTTATTTTGGCCATAAAAATCTTATTTTAACTTGAAATTCAAATTTTTAAAGGTTAAAATTATATGAAATTGAATTTCCTACAACATGGAGTATTAGTTTTTGCAAATTTTGAGTTTTAAAAGTTGGATACCATAAAATACTCCAAAAATATTATTTAGAATCTTAGATCTACTCAAAACCATGGGTCAAAATAAAAAATGTCATATACTAAAGATAAATACAATCTAAATATCTGCATTATTGACTAAAAATATTTAACATTTAAAGGAACCAATTTCAAAGAAAAATTAAGGTTTGCATTCACTTTGAGCAAGATATACTTGCCTTAGGTTTAGCTATCCAAGCCCAGTCTTCAACTCCTCCTTCAAAGGAGATTCAGAAATCACACCCTAGGTTCCAAAACCTAGCTCCAATGGTAGCCCAAAGAAGAAGAAAGGGAAAGAAATGGTGAAAAGAGTGAAAAATGATGATGAAAGAAAGATGGGTGTTTTATATGGAGAGGGATTGATGCTTTGCCATGGATCTATTCATGTCATCAATCTATGGCCTCTCCCATTCAATCCTAGCCACACAAACAAAACCATATGATCCATGGTTAAAAGAAAGGGTCTAGTCAGCGAGCTGAATGGGTAAGTCACATCCAGTCGGATAATCCGGTCTGATACTCAAATCTCAATTTTGGAAATTTTTAGGTATTCCGTTCTATGTACGGGTCCTATCACGGGTCTATGGCAATGCCAATGACTATTATACTGGTCTTAGGTAGTCTCATGTATTATTATCTTATTACGAAAACCAATAACCATAAATACCATTGCGTAAGTTAATTAATCAATTTATCAACCCAGGCTCTAATGACTACGATACAAACATAAACTTTTGTCATAGCATAGACCAATATTTTATCATTGGAACAATGAACTACACTTACAACCAGACAAGGACAAGGGCTGGCACACGACTCTGAGATGATATACTACTTTATGCCATGGTCAGGTACGAGAGTAGCAACAAGAACTCCAATAATAAGGTACCCATCAGGAAATATAGAATACCACTAATGGATACGAGCACAAGCACCACGTGCAAGATACCATATCAAAACATATATGAACACCACGACACAAAATACATAGATAAAACACAATATCAAAACAAATAATATGATGTACATCAAATACCTATATCGAAAATGTGGAGTGACATCTATACCCACCTTAGAAAAAAATTTATCGTCAGAATTTTACTAAAGCTAGTCGAGTTGGACCCCAATACTAGAAAAAACTTACAAAAATATGGCTAACTCAATATCAAAACAAATATCGCATATAGACAGATAATAAAAATAACAGTAATACAAATAAATGCGTAAGTAATAACACAACCAGAAAAGACAAGAGTTGGAGGCATATGAATAAATATGCCTCCTGAGTCAATTGGGTAGGGATCCGTCCTCACTTTCCTACGCTGACTCCCAAAGTGGACAAGTCTTGAGATAACCCAGTACCAACGACTCAGTCAAGGTATCATGCCTCAGTATTGGAATACGGAGTTGGACATGGCCAGTTACCCCGTATATGGTGCTATATGTCGTACAATGGTCACGACTGTATAAGATAAGGGTGCATGCTACAATCAAGTCTCCTATGGTCAAGAACTTCTATGTCTCAATCATTCAAATAAGAAATAGTAAGCATAGAGCATATATGATAAAAAAATAAGGTACCCCAAACGCTTTCTCAAAATATTCTGGAGACCAGCTATTCAAAATAAGGAGCTGGAAGAGTAACAAAAGTATATTACAATGATCAAAGGTAGTCTAATTTAATATAATAATGTAAGTAAACTAATGTCTAATTGAGCCGGCTAACAGGTGCCGGAGGCTAACGCCAAAAGAAGTAAATGTTCATTGATGAGAAGAGATAAGAAAAATCCAAGCGCTATCCCCTGCGACCATGTTCCTGGTATGCGCCATGAGTTAGGAGAAGGTACACTGGATTCTCGGGTACTGGCTCAAAACCTGGCCATACAAAACAATTAGGGTTAGACCCCAAATAGCAAGTACCACAAAGAAAGCACGAAATAGAGAAACAAAAACCCAAGGAAACATATAATAATACATATGTTCAGTATCATAACTTTGGTCCATGTCATATCCTAGCGCAAAGGCCTAACCCTACAACCAAACAAGGATAAGGGTTGAACCATCATACTTTGATAGTCCATTTTCCTAGGCTACTAACCGAATAATACAATCACAACCAAGTCCATTTTCTCTATATCAGCCAATCATTTGTACGACTTACTATTTTATGGAGTCTTATGTTATCTCAGAAATAATATATAATAGGAATCATCAGATCACGCCAGTGCCGAACACAGCTAATCGAACTAATAAATAAATAAAACAGACACTTACAGGATGCACCAGTCCCCTGTAGGACTACAACGCTAAAAATAGTTATTAGCGGTTCTAGTGTCCCTATAGTGAAATAGTGACTCGGCATATTAATAGATTAGATAATGCACTCCACTAAGGTATGTGATATACAGTATCTGTAGTGGCCATCCCACAGCGCACTTAGAATAAATCTTTGTGGGAAGGTTCGTTGGTATGATCTTGGAATACCATTTCCTCCAATGTTATTAATACTTTTAGTTACTTAATTAGCCCTATATTGTGTTTGAAATCTCAATACGTGGTCACATGAGAATTTTTCTTAAGATGCATATAAAGTACGGGCATGCTAGATATGAATCTATTGAAGTCAAATCTGAATTCACCCGAGCGTGTATAGAATATTCAGTCAATCAATATCCTAGCCATACTTTGGTAGTTGACTCGCTTATTATGCCCGTATTGGAGAAATAATATATATTTATAATATCATGCATTCAAGAATTTAGAGGCATTCTCGATGCACACTCTAAATATAATCACTTAACACGTGACACGATGTGTCATACTGTCACGCTCCGGTCCTAAAATATGTAGGACTAGGAATACGTAAGCATACCAGCCGTATGTATATGAAAACTCTAATATATGGATACCATAATACACACGTATGCTGTAATATGAATAACAATTCACAAGTGGTATAGATTTATGTCATAAGTCACTGGACATAACTAGATCTCATCCAAAGAATCAAATAACCAATCAACTATATAACTGAATCAAATATAAAATGCTTGATAAGAATAAGTAGTTGGGCGAAAACAAATCTACTACCAACTAGAATATAAGAGGAACAAAAATAAGTATATCTAATGAACAATGAGACTCGAAGAGAAGACCTCCTCGAAAGAGAGTGGAGTAGCAAGTCCCGATCCATGCTCCTGCAAATAGTCATGATCGCCTACACCTGGAAAGGGACCAGGTCCTCAGAGGGACGTAACAAAATACATAAAAATATGCCAATTGAATACAGTAAAACATGCATAATAGACAAAAAATATATAAGTACGTTGTACTAGATAATCTATATGAATATGCATAATGAGAACAACTTTTTGATGTATGGGCATGGGTAGGCTACTCTATCTATCTCACAACTCACACACACATCCATGAATATCAGAAGTTGTCATACCTCGAGGGTAGCGACCATCGTGACACCAGAAATTGACATACCTCGAGGGTAGCGACCATCGTGACACAACTACCACAGTGAATACTAGTTACTACGGTTTACCAGAGTGGATATAGCCCATAAGCCTACTGATTGTCCTCTCCTCCCATGATATAATGTGTTAAGCGTGTGTCAACATATATAATATATAATTATGACTGAAAAAAACATAATATAATGAATATATGAAAATATGATAAGCATGCAAACTACTGTAAGCAATTTGACAAGGTATCTTGCCTGGTTTGAAAAGGGATAAAGTCACAACTCAAGGCGTCATCCAATTTACCCGTCACATAAATTAAACAAGTTAGGTTACAAAAGTGGGTCAATAGGTTCCTCCATTTTAATCTATTTTATTTATGAATAAAATAACCTAAAATAGTATTTTAATCTTATTATAATCTGATTTTATTGTTAAACCCTAATTTTGGTCTAAACAAAGTCAACTTTAAGGATTTATGATTCGTGGCACGCAAATCGAGACAATCCGTTGACCAAAAAGTCGGTAAAGAGTTATGGCCACAAGGGCGAATAAATGACAGTTTTCAGTAGTTTTCTATTTACGTCTACGTTGCACAAAATTTACAGTAAATTAAACTTATATGTTAAATTCTGAAAATATTATTTTATGTAATTTTATCATGTTAACTTCTCAAAACTTCAAACGGTTCATAATTCCGAATTCGGGATCTCCCAAAATCTCGAAAATACAAAAATATATCTGATTTTGGACAACTGGCACTTTTAGATATTTCTGGTAAAATAGGTTCATAAATTATTAAAATAATTTATATATTCAGAAAACTAACCTTGATATGGTTCTAACAAAAAAAATTGGAGCACATTTGGAGTCCGGGGCTAGGACATATCGTCTTTTTAAGACGTCATAACTACTAGAAAATGAGGCTGAATTTATGACGAATTTTTACTCTTTTTGGACGAAAAAGAGGAATTTGGGTAAGAAAAGTATGAAGGATGAGTTTATTCCATAAGTCTAATAGACATTTATAATGGTTGAGACTACTTAATTGAATACAACTAGGATTGGCTAATTTGGATATGATTATGATCAGTTTAAATAAGAATATGATATGCATGAAGTTGCTTTCCTAGTAGGCTCATGATTTGAATTAATTTAAAATAGAGTTTAAGTTTATCTCAATAATTTATAATCTTAAATAGAATTAAAGATAATATAAATAATTTATATATAATCTTATTAATATCTATTAACACTAAATTAGCATCTATCTAATATTAAGACTATATATATCCAAATAAATCCTAAATAATTTTAAAAATCTAAATAAATTTCTTAAAATTGAAAATAAATTATAGAAAAATATAATTAAATATTTTAACCTAAAATAAATATTTGGTAGGAACAATATGCAAGTATGGCCTCATAGTAAATTATGGAAGTTCTAGAAATTTATCCAAATATTTCTAGAAAAATCTCCAAAAATCTAAAATAGCCTAAAAATGATTCTAAATAAATATTTATGTAATAAATATATTAATAATTTTATTTTCTAATTAAGAGAATACTCTAAAAAAATTTAATATTTAAAATAATCTATAAAAAATATAATAATATAAAATACACACAAAATATATATTTTGGTTGAGGGGGTTTACAATCTACCAAACTTAAAAAAAATTTATCCTCGAAATTAAAAATAAAGAATGATTTGTTAAATCTTTCATATTTGTATCTAAGGCAAGTCAACCACAATCTTCTCAAAAATTTAAATGACAAAATCTATTCAAATCCGTCATAATCTCTTCAAAATTAAAATAACAACTGTTTAAATCAAAATTTAACCTCTCATAATTTCTTCTAGATTTTTAAATAATCAACATCTAAATTTAATTTAAATCTATATGATATCTTGAAGATTTAAATAACCCACATCAAATTTTAAATCATAATTTCCACTATAATATTTTTTTCTAGATTTTAAATAATAAACAACTCTAATCAAATTGTATTCCTATTTTCAGCTTAAGAATTTTATACTCTTCAAATTTTAAATTCAATTTCTATTATCAATATTTCAAATAAGTGATCCAACAATCAAAATTCAACTTTTAATTCAAATTATCAAATTGTAAAATTTTGAATTCAATCCATCAATGTTCAAGTTTTGAGTTCTATATATTTTTTTTATCCTCAAAATTTAAATTGTTAATTTAATCTCCAATATTCAAAATTTATATCATGTGCTCAAATTATAAATATTTGGCCCGTAATATCAAAATTTGAAAATTTGTTCTATAAGGCATTCTTATCTTTAAAGTTAAATTATCATAATCTAAATCATTCTTCTAAAAATTCTTAAAATTGAAATAACTTAAATCTCTCAATCTAATCTTACTTGATTACAATCTAAATTTTTTTACCTCAAGTTGACAATGCAACTTCTACCCAACTTAGAATTTACCGATCTATTACATAGGCTATACATTTAAGAAAAACTTTCTCAAATTATTTAATCGTGTTATTTAATCCATAAAATATCTTACTTATTTTATGCCCTTAATTACAAAAGATAGTCACCAAGTAATGTGATTGGCCTATGGGGTATATATAGTACTATTCGTGTATCAAACTTATACCAAGCACGAGATTTTGTCTTTTCGAATTAGGGAAAGAAAAAAATGATAATATAGAATTCAAGGAGGAGGCGATAGAATACAAGTACGGGGTTCAAGGCATTTTCAGAAATTTAAAAAAGAGAGTTGTCAGGGAAGTTGTGGATTGAAATCTTATTTTGGATAAATTTCTATTTGCATGCTCATATCAGTACAGTTATATAACCAATACGATATGCTTGAACATGTCTAGAGGGCAAGTATATTCGTCTAACAAGCTGAGTCAACTATATCTCAATCCATGTAAAGTAGTTATGCGAAGAGCGAACCAAGCACACTAAGGTTGATCAGACCATAATACACTGATTCTAATTTAGACGATGTATTAGTAGGCATCCCCAATAACACATATCTCATGAACAAGCTCGATAAAAGAACAAACTTGCAAAACTAGGCTATAAAATAACAACATAAGTCGAGGTAGTCCAAAAAATATAAGTAGGCTGGATGATGATGAAGGAAGGTACAAAATAATTTAAGTTCACCAAGAAGGCCGGTATTGTGCCTCTACAGTTGCTATACTAACTTCTTGTCTAAGTCTATAGTCGACCAATTAGGGGTATGAGCCTCTAAGTTCTACAGTCTGGGTAAACACTATCTTCTTAGGCAAGCCTATAGTTGGTGTCATTCAATTATACTTCATTAATGGGTCAAAAGGACTATGTGATACTAGGTTATGAGACATACTACCCAACTTACAAGGATTTAACTAATAGTGTTATTGAACAATAGAGTGTATATACCTAGTATAAGTCACCTTCCTAACCACTATCAAGCACGAAAGAAAAGATAAGATTGACGTTGTGAAAGGATCAAACAAGATGCAATGCAAGCAATCAAATAAGAATGCGAAATAAAATCAAGGGAGGTGATTAAATAAGTGGATGAGATCCTATACTCTAATCCTATGTGCAGGCTTGCTCGGTACAGTAACATAACTGAGACAATATGCTCTCGACCTGCATAGGCCACCACAAAAATATGTCATACCCCTATCCCAAAATACGTAGGACTAGGAATACATAAGCATGACAGCTGTATATATATGGCAACTCCAATATATGGATACCATAATACAAACGTACGCTGTAATATGAATAATAATTCACAAGTGGTATAGATTTATGTTATAAGTCACTGGACATAACTAGATCTCATCCATAGAATCAAATAACCAATCAACTATATAACTGAATCAAGTATAAAATGCTTGATAAGAATAAGTAGTTGGGCGGAGACAAATTTACTACCAACTAGAATATAAGAGGAACAAAAATAAGTATATCTAATGAACAATGAGACTAGAAGAGAAGACCTCCTCGAAAGAGAGTAGAGTAACAAGTCCTGATCCGTGCTCCTGTAAATAGTCATGATCGCCTACACCTGGAAATGGACCAGGTCCTCAGAGGGATGTAACAAGATACATAGAAGCATGCCAATTGAATACAGTAAAACATGCATAATAGACAGAAAACATATCAGTACACTGTACTAGACAATCTATATGAATATGCATAATGAGGACAACTTTTTGACGTATGGGCATGGGTTGGCTACTCTATCTATCTCACAACTCATATATACGTCCATGAACATCAGAAGCCGTCATACCTCGAGGGTAGCGACCATTGGGACACCAAAAATTGACATACCTCGAAGGTAGCAACCAGCACGACATAACTACCGTAGTGCGTGCTAGTTACTATGATTTACTTGTAAATACCCAGATTTTTCAGAAATTTAAAAATAAATTTTCGGAATTTTCTCAGATTTTTAACTAATTAAAATAAATATATTCTGGTATTAAATAATTTTTTTGTGATTTTGTTAAATATTAAAATATTATGAAAATAATATTTTTGGGTGTAAAATAAAATATTAGACATAGGATAATTTTTCTGGAATTTATTGGACCCCAGAACTATTTTTAATGACCTAAAAAACTAAGTTTTTAATTAAACCAAAACAAACCAACCTGAACTGGATTGAACCAACCGGTTTAAATCCTGAACCCGACCGGCCTATTTGAATCGGACCCAAACCCTAGCGGGTCGGGTCGGGTCTGAACCCGACCCGCCAACACTAACCCTAGCCGTGCTACAGTAATCCCATTTCCCCGACCCTCTGCCGACCTTTCCCCTCCCCAGCAGCCGTTCCTGCCGCCGTGGCTCTCCGCCTCACCGCGATCGTTCCCTCGCAACCCTCTGCCGACCACTCCTTCTTCTTCCCCCAACGCCTCCGTCTCTCCGTCTCCCGCGCCTCTCCACCTCCCTAAACCGTCGGCCGACCACCCCTATTTAAACCTCCGCTTCTCTCCACCACCGCCATCACCACTTCACCCCTCCGTCGTGACCCTCGACCCCGGCCGCTGCCACGACGCCTCCGCCTCCTTCCTCCTCCCTGACGAGAACCCTCAGCTGACCCATCAACCCCATCTCCACTACCAACGATCACCACCATCCCCGTCAACCCCTCCGGCCACCGTCCTCCGTCGAGCTCCCCAGGGCCGACAATATCTCTGGCGACCCACCGAACCCCCGACGATGACTTATCGCCAACCCCAGCAGCCACCACAGCCGCAAAGTGCTGCTGTCGACGTATGCCGCGCCACCCTACGTTTGCGACTTACAGTCATCTCCGACCCCCTGTTCAGGTGAATGTTTTTCTCTCCTCACTGCCTCATTTTCTGAACCGTATGCTATGATGCATTGAATGCATGACCCCCTCGAAACTGTGCCATCGGTTTGGCATATCGCGTCCTGTGTCGCTCGTAAATCGCGACGCAAAATCAGGAAAATTTACCCTATTTCTGAAAAATTAGAAATTGTCCCGAACTCCCCAGTTCATGATTATTTTACGCACAACCTGTTAAATGTTTTCAAAATCCACCTGAACAGTAATTTAGACCATATAACCTAATTTTAAACCCTATTTTTAGTTTAATTTATTGAGTTGTAGTTTGTAATATTTTCGAGGGTGAAATTGGCCAAAAACTTGGTCTTTATAAAACTCTAATTTTTTCGAAACTGGGTGCGCCCCGTTAAATAAGGCAACTTGGTCGTGTGCGAACTTCACCGAATGGTGCACACTGTCAATATGAATATATGGGATTTTGTGGAAGTTGATTTGGATGTGCGTGCACACCGAAATCAACGCGTATCCGTCGACAACATCCTGTATCGGCCCTGTTCTAAAACTCATTGTAACTTCGTGTACGCTCGTCGTTTCAAAACAAAACTTACGCCATCGGACTCGTAGTAATACGCTGGTCATGTGACCCAAGTTTGGTTTGATTCTGAGAACGTTGACAAAATCCCGTATCGTGGGCCCCAAGGCTTCACTTGACGAGCGATTTTGTGATCGGCTCATCGGAATCCAGTTCTGGATATTCTGTTGGGTTCATATCATCGTTCTGGACTTGTAGACACTAAGTTTGACAAATTTGGAGAATTTTGTCTCTGGCACATTTTTCGGTGCGAAGCGGGCCATATGTGGACCCTGCTTTGACCAGAAACTGTCAATTTTGTCCCTGTGTCCAAATTGGACTTATAGACACGTAATTCTAGCTATTTGATATCTTTTGAACATGATGGAAATATTTATTTTAGCATTCGAAGGAGTACCTGCCTATCCCGCTGTTTCAGAAGCAACTGTTGGTATTCAAATCCCAAGCAAGTATACCTTGCCATACTTGCAGTAATTTGGTTCATATTATTCTCTTGAGCTATTTCTGTGATATATCGATTCAACCTAGGACTGTGTGACATTACTTAATGTCCGAATAATATTCGGGTGTCAACACCGTACGTGGAGTTGTGTAACGTCACCTAAAGATGGATATCGAAACCCTATACATTCTCGTGCTTGCATTATCAAGTACGTCATACTATAGGACACCTGACACTATTTATGAGACAAAATCTTCCTGAGATATTCATGGTGATTCTGTATAGGCTACAGGATTTCTGACATAGATTATATATTCATAAGCTATCATATGACTTGCTGCATTAGATATGATCTTGCGTGACATGGACATGAGAGGTTGTGGACATGAGATGTGTGATTATATTGGGTGGGGAGAGACACACATGCTACAGGATGATTTTTATATATGTATTTATTATTGTGAGGCCGTAGACTCTACATCAGAGCTAGGCACATTACGTGATATTACTGCTACCGGCTCCCCGATACAGAGCTTGTAGTGGTCTCGCCTGAGTACTAGTAATGCTCTCATTTGCATTTTACATAGCTAGTTACATAGTTTACGCTATTGTTTCATTCATTATTATACTGCATTTATTTTGGCTTGAGTTTTCTTGTACCTTGCTATGTCCTCTGAGGGCCTGGATCCGGATTATGTCCCCAGGTATAGCAGAAGAGTTCTATCCCGAGGTATACAGGGCAGGAGCAGAAGCAGGAGCAGGAGTAGACACTGGAGCTGAACCAATCCCTGAGGACGAGGTGATGGCCGAGGATTTCTCCTGAGTATCTGTTATCTATACTCAGTATTTGCTATTATTAGACTCTTTTATTTCCGGTCTGTTGAACCAGTGTATCAGACTTATTATCGGATTGTTCCCCAATTTACTTTATTGAGACTTGATGACGGTTATATTTTATTTTACTGATATTGATCATATTTATCTTCCATGGATGAGATTAGATTGTGACATGTTGAGTAGACTTTATTATTGTGTCACAACTTAAGTACACCTTGATGGGTCCATTAAATTGGATTTGCCCATTAGAGTGTGCTGCTGGCCATTGCCACGTGGCTAGTCCCTCGGTGTTTGGGACTGGGGCGTGAGATGGTTTTTGTGGTGGCCCATGCAGGTCAACGACTAAATTATTTTAGTTTTAACTGAGGGACCGAGCAAGCCTGCAATAAGGATAGGATAAGTTTTAAGATCTCATCCATTTGAATTGAATTATTTTTTATCTCTATATCGGATTCGAATTAATTGCTTGATTTGTATCCTGTTTTGATTCCTCTGTGCGTTCTCATAGTTTATTTTTAATGCAAAGTAATAGATCTGAGAACCGGTGACGAGAATCCCTTAGGTACACCATAAGATGCTGTGGTCACCTATGATGATGAAGTGACACCAAAAAATAGAGGACAATCAACTCAAAGCGATCAAGCTGGCCAGCATACTTTAAGGTTTCGGCGTGATGACATCCCACCTCCACCACAGTTTACTCCACCGATGTCTGTTTTTCCACCAGGGCAAGCCATGGACGGGCAACAGATGTTTCAACTATTTTATGCCATGATGCAAGCCCAACAGCATGTTCAATAAGAGGCTCAACGTCATGAGGCAGAGTATTTGAGGAACACCCTAGTAACCGTACTAGAGCAGGAGAACTCACCAGTTAGGCGACCATCGGCGGGATCTATCACTGATTTTCGTCAGTTGAAGCCCCGTACATTTTCTGGCAAGGAGGGGCCAACTGAAGTTCACGAGTGGCTCACGAACACACAACACCAGTTGGAAGCAGCTGAACTTCTGTGGGAGAGATGGATGACTGTCGTCAGGATGCAGTTGACGAATAATGCGCAGCATTGGTGACTATCTGAAGAGAGGAGGCTCGGGCATGACCGAGTCACTTGGGAAGAGTTCTCCAGACTCTTCCAGGAGATGTATATCTCAGCTATTGCTCGGTCGAAACTTTGAGACAAGTTCAACCCCCTTATTCAAGGCAATATAACGGTGGAAGAATATAATACAGAGTTCATTCGACCGAGTCACTTTGCCCCTACTCTAATTCCGACGGAAGAAGAAAAGTCGAAGAATTTCTTCGACAGACTCAAGTTTGAGCTCCAAAGATTGATCGAATCTATTGCACCTACATCATACACAGACATCCTTGCTGCAGCACGACGCATGGAGCGCATCACCAGGAGGGAGTCCAGTCTGAAGCGGCCATTCACATCAGCACCATCCAGAGCATCACATGGCGAGTCTGCAAAGCGACCCCAGAGGAATCTACCTCAGAGAGCAGTACCTAGAGCCTTATCCCTTCCTACTTGTCATTACTGTGGCAAGGTAGGCCATATCGAGAGGGAGTGCAGACACAAGTTGGGACTATGCCTGATTTGCGGATCTAACCAGCATCCAGCCAAGGACTGCTCTGAGCGCCGAGAGGGAGCACCAACGGTAGATCGACCAGCTTTCCAGCACTGAGGCCAGCTTATCCAGTATTGGGAGCCCCACAGACGGGAGTTGAAGGAGTCAGACCACCAGCTCCAGGAGGGTATCAGCAGAGACCACCATTGGCACCACAGGCAGCACTATTCCAGCAGGCTCCTCAACAGAGAGGTCCAGCTTAGGGACGAGGATAGGCATTTGCATTGGCTATTGAGGAGGAAGCTACTGCAGGAGAGATTGTAATAGGTACTATATTAGTAGCTTCATTACCTGCTGTAGCTTTATTTGATTCTGGAGCATCACATTCATTCATAGCTGCTAGCTTCGTAGCCACACATAGAGTATCTACTGCATCCCTTCCGAAGACTAAGAGAATTCTTATGGGAGGTAAAATTATCCCAGTTAGTGACATCTGTAGATCTTGTTTGGTAGTAGTCTGTAGAAGAGAGATGCGAGCCCAATTTCTGATCTTTTCTATGCCGGATTATGATATTGTACTTGGTATGGACTGGTTAAGTCAGTACCATGCGACCCTAGATTGTCGGCTTGGACGGGTTATATTTAGACAGCCTAGACATCCAGAGTTTGAGTTTCTTCGGAAAGCTATAGAGCAAGGTGTTCAGCCTACTCTTAGGGTACTATCTGTAGAAGGGGAGTCAGGTTACCCAAGAGTTATATCAGAGTTTGTGGATGTATTTCCTGATGATCTTCCAGGTTTACCACCTGATCGAGAAATAGAATTCATAATAGACTTGACTCCAAGAGCAGAGCCTATTACTTCATCAGTGTACCGGCTAGTATCTAAGGAATTAGTGGAATTGAAGAAGCAAGTTGATGATCTTTTGGAGAAGGGTTTTATTTGGCCCAGTGTTCACCATGGGGAGCACCCATATTATTTGTGTCGAAGAAGGATGGGACAGTACGCCTGTATATTGACTACAGGGCACTGAATGCTGTAACCATTAAGAACCGGTTTCCCTTGCCACACATTGATGACCTATTTGATCAGTTGAGTGGTGCTAGGGTATTCTCAAAGATTAACCTTAGATCCGGTTATCACCAGATTAGAGTGAGTAAGGAGGATATACCGAAGACAGCCTTCAAGACCAAGTATGGACACTATGAGTTCTTAGTTATGCCGTTTGGTTTAACCAACGCGCCAGCTGTGTTCATACGTTTGATGAACAGAGTTTTTCATCAGTACTTGGACAAGTTCATGGTTGTGTTTATTGATTATATCTTAATATATTCCAAGAGCCACGAAGAGCATGAGGAGCATCGATGAATCATGCTAGAGACGCTGAGACAGAAGAAGCTGTATACCAAACTCAGTAAATATGACTTTTGTATGGATAAGGTACCTTTTTTAGGATATATCATCTTAGGAGAAGGACTTTCAGTTGATCCAGAGAAGGTTGCTGCAATAGAAACTTGGCCTATACCTACATCAGTTGCAGAAGTGAGAAGTTTTCTCGGACTTGCTGGATATTACCGGAGGTTCGTAGAAAATTTCTTAAGGATTGCGGAGCCTATGACGTGGTTGACGCGGAAGGACCAGGAGTTTGCATGGACAAAAGATTGTCAGAAGGCCTTTGAAGAATTAGAGAGGCGATTAACAACAGCACCGGTCTTGACTCTTCCTTCACGATCGGGAGGCTTTGTTGTTTATATTAATGCGTCAGGCAGTAGACTAGGATGTGTTTTGATACAATATGGCAAAGTTATTGCTTATGCATTGAGACAGCTGAAGGTCCATGAGAAGAACTACCCGACGCACGATCTTGAGCTAGCTGCAGTAATATTTGCACTGAAGATATGGAGGCACTATCTTTATGGAGAGAAGATAGAAATCTTTACTGATCACAAGAGTCTAAAGTATGTATATACTCAGAAAGAGCTCAATATGAGACAGAGACGTTGGCTTGAGTTGATGGTCGACTTTGATATAGATCTGCAGTACCATCCGGGCAAGGCAAATATTGTAGCAGATGCACTCAGCAGGAAGCCTATAACTTATTTTTTAACGATGCAGCCCCAGCTATTAAAGGATCTACAGGAGCTCAATATAGAGATTGTTTTGCTTCGACAAAGTGGTTTGATGGCAAATCTTGAAGTTAAGTCATCACATGTGGAGAGGATTAAGGCGGCATTGCCCACCGATGCTAGGTTCCGGAGACTTAAAGAGAAGACAGAAACTGGCATGCAGACGAGACTTTGCATCCATGAGGACAGGACATTAAGGTGCAGAAATTGCCTATATATTCTGAATAGGGAATTGAGACATGAGTTGATATTTGAAGCACATAGCTCCATGTACTCTATTCATCTGGGAGGAACAAAGATGTACCGAGATTTGAGGTAGTATTATTGGTGGCATGGAATAAAGAGGGAGATTGCACGGTTTGTGGCAAAATATTTGGTCTACCAGCAAGTTAACACCGAGCATCAGAGAACTGCTGGTATATTACAACCGCTTCCCATACCCAAATAGAAGTGGGAACATATCACTATGGATTTCGTTACAGGATTTCTAAGAAGCCCCAGTAGAAAAGATGCAGTATGGGTTATCGTGGATCGACTCACTAAATCGACATATTTTTTGTTGTTTAGAGTTGGATAGTCCATGGAAGTACTAGCCGACATGTACATAAGACATATCGTAAGATTACAAGGAGTGCCAGTTAGTATTGTGTCAGATCGTGACTCATGATTTATATCCCATTTTTGGTGAAGCATGCAAGAGAGTCTTGGCATCCGACTCAAGTTCAGCATTGCTTACCATCCACAAACAGATGGTCAATCTGAGTGCATGATTCAGATCTTAGAGGATATGCTGCGATCGTGTATGTTATACTTTGGAGGGTCTTGGGAAGACCATTTGCACTTGGTAGAGTTCTCTTATAATAATATCTACCAAGCGAGCATCCAGATGGCACCATTGAAGGCTTTGTACGACAGAAAGTGCAGATCACCGATATGTTGGAGTGACGTTGGCGAGCGTCAGATACTGGGTCCAGAGTTGGTGATACAGACTGTTAAGAAGGTGAAGCAAATTCAGAATCATCTTCGTACAGCTCAGGACAGACAAAAATATTGGGTTGATACATACAGATGACCTTTGAAGTTTAAAGAAGGAGAGTATGTATTCTTGAGGATCTCACCTACTCGAGGTACTATTCGATTTGGGAGAAGAGGTAAGCTGAGCCCAAGGTACATTGGGCCATTTGATATTCTAGAGTGCATTGGTGAGGTGGCGTATCGTCTTGTATTACCTCCATCTTTAGAAGGAGTGCATGATATATTTCATGTCTCACAGTTGAGAAGGTACGTGACTGACCCAAACCAAATAGTCGATCATTCTGAGATTGCAGTGGGCCGTATCTTGAGATATGAAGAGCAGCTAATTGGGATACTTGACATCAGTGAGAAGATATTACGATGTCAGATGAATAGACTGGTTCGAGTAACTTAGAAACATCATTCTCCTGGCGAATCTACCTGGGAACAAGAGGATATCATACGCCAGCGTTATCCTTACCTATTCGGAGATGTAGGTATAACCTAAGCATTTCTTTTAGTTACCATATTTTAATTTTGTTTAGTAGTTAATTCTTTGATTGCGAGGACGCAATCCTCTTAAGGGGGGTAGATTGTAAACCCCCAGATTTTTCAGAAATTTAAAAATAAATTTTCAGGATTTTCTGAGATTTTTAACTAATTAAAATAAATATATTCTGGTATTAGATAATTTTTTATAATTTTATTAAATATTAAAATATTATAAAAATAATATTTTTGGGTGTAAAATAAAATATTAGACATAGGGTAATTTTTCTGGAATTTATTAAACCCCAGAACTATTTTTAATGACCTAAAAAACTAAGTTTTTAATTAAACCAAAACAAACCAACCTGAACCCGACCGACCTATCTGAACCGGACCCAAGCCCTAGCGGTTCGTGTCAGGTCTGAACACGACCCGCCAACCTGAACCCTAACCGTGCTACAGTAATCCCATTTTCCTGACCCTCTGTCGACCTTTCCCCTCCCCGACCCGTGGCTCTCCGCCTCCCCACGACCGTTCCCCCGTAACCCACCACCGACCGCCCCTTCTTCTTCCCCTAACGCCTCCCCTTCTCCGCCTCCCGCGCCTCTCCACCTCCCTAAACCGTCGGCCGACTACCCCTATTTAAACCCTCACTTCTCTCCACCACCGCCATCACTACTCCACCCCTCCGCTGTGACCCTCGACCCCGGCCGCTGCCACGACGCCTCCACCTCCTTCCTCCTCCCTGACGAGAACCCTCAGCTGACCCATCAACCCCATCTCCACCACCAACGATCACCACCATCCCTGTCAACCCCTCCGGCCACCGTCCTCCATCGAGCTCCCCAGGGCCGACGATATCTCCGGCGACCCGACGAACCCCCGACGATGACTTCCCGCCAACCCCAACAGCCACCGCAGCTATACAGTGCCGCCGTCGACGTGCGCCGCGCCACCCCGCGTTCCCGACTTACAATCGTCTCTGACCCCCTGTTCAGGTGAATGTTTTTTTTCCTCGCCGCCTTATTTTTTGAACCGTCTGTTGTGACGCGTAGACTGCATTACCCCCTCGAAACCCGTGCCATCGGTTCTGCATATCGCATCCTGTGTCGGTCGCAAATCGCGACACAAAATCCAAAAAATTTACCCTATTTCTGAAAAATCAGAAATTGTCCCGAACTCCCCAGTTCACGACTGTTTTACGCACAACCTGTTAAATATTTTCAAAATCCACCTGAACAGTAATTTATACATATAACCTAGTTTTAAACCCTATTTTTAGTTTAATTTATTAAGTTATAGTTTGTAATATTTTCGAGGGTAAAATTGGCCAAAAACTTGGTCTTTATAAAACCCTGATTTTCTCGAAACTGGGTGCGCTCCGCTAAACGAGGCGACTTCGTCGTGTGCGAACTTTATCAAAAGGTATACACTGTCAATACGAACGTAAGATTTCGTAAAAGTTGATTCGGATGTGCGTGCACACCGGAATCAACGCGTATCCGTCGATAATATTCCGTATCGGCCCTGTTCTGAAACTCATTGTAACTTCGTGTACGCTCGTCGTTTCAAAATAAAACTTGTGCCATCGGACTCGTAGCAATACGCTGGTCCTGTGACCAAGTTTGGTTCGATTCTGATAACGTTGACAAAATCTCGTATCGTGGGCCCCACGGCTCCACTTGACGGGCAATTTTGTGATCGGCTCATCGGAATCCAGTTATGGATATTCTGTTGGGTTCGTATCGTCGTTCTGGACTTGTAGACACTAAGTTTGACAAATTTGGAGAAAATTGTCTCTGGCACATTTTTTGGTGCGAAGTGCGTGGACCGCTTGGACCAGAAACTGTCAATTTTGCCCCTGTGTTCAAATTAGACTTATGGACATGCAATTCTAGCTATTTGATATCTTTAGAACATGATAAAAATATTTATTTTAGCATTCGGAGGAGTACCTGTCGATCCCGCTGTTTCAAAAGCAACTGTTGGTATTCAAATCCCTAGCAAGTGTACCTTGCCATACTTACAGTAATTTGGTTCATATTATTCTCTTGAGATATTTCTGTGATATGTCTATTCAACCTTGGACCGTGTGACATTACTTAACGTCCGAATAATATTCGGATGTCAATACCGTACACGGAGTTATGTAACGTCACCTAGAGATGGATATCGAAATCCTATACATTCTCATGCTTGTATTATCAAGTACGTCATACCACAGGACACCTGACACTATTTAAGAGACAGAATCTTCTTGAGTTATTCATGGTGATTCTGTATAGGCTACAGGATTTCTGACATAGATTTTATATTCTTAAGCTATCATATGACTTACTGCATTAGATATGATCTTGCGTGACATGGACATGAGACATTATGGACATGAGACGTCTGATTACATTGGGTGGGAAGGGACACACATGCTACAGGATAATTTTTATATATGTATTTATTATTGTGAGGCTGTAGACTCTACATCAGAGCTAGGCACATTACGTGATATTACTGCTACCGGCTCCCCGATACAGAGCTTGTAGTGGTCTTAGCCTGAGTACTAGTGATGCTCTCACTTGCATTTCACATAGCTGGTTACATATTTTACCCTATTATTTTATTCATTATTGTACTGCATTTATTTTGGCTTGAGTTTTCTTGTACCTTGCTATGTCTTCTGAGGACCTGGATCCGGATTATTTCCCCAGGTATAGCAGAGGAGTTCTATCCCGAGCTATACGGGGCAAGAGCAGAAGCAGGAGCAGGAGCAGGAGAAGACACTGGAGCTGAACCGATCCCTGAGGACGAGGTGATGGCCGAGGATTTCTCCTGAGTATCTGTTATCTATACTCAGTATTTGCTATTATTAGACTCTTTTATTTCTGGTCTGTTGAACTAGTGTATCAGACTTATTATCGGGTTGTTCCCCAATTTACTTTATTGAGACTTGATGACGGTTATATTTCATTTTGCTGATATTGATCATATTTATCTTCCATGGATGAGATTAGATTGTGACATATTGAGTAGACTTTATTATTGTGTTACAACTTAAGTACACCTTGATAGGTCCATTAAATTGGGTTTGCCCATTAGAGTGTGCTGCTGGCCATTGCCACGTAGCTAGTCCCTCGATGTTTGGGACTGGGGCATGATATTATTAGAGTGGATATAGCCCATACGCCTACTGATTGTCCTCCCCTCCCATGATACTATGTGTCAAGCATGTGTCAACATATATAATATATAATTATGACTGAAAGAAAATACATATTTAGTGAATATATGAAAATATGATAAGCATGTAAAGTATTATAAGCAATTTGGCAAGGTATCTTGCCAGGTTTGAAAAATAATGAAGTCGCAACTCAAGGCGTCGTCCGATCTACCCGTCACATAAATTAAACAAGTTATGTTACAAAAGTGGGTGAATAGGTTCCTCCATTTTAATCTATTTTAATTATGAATAAAATAACCTAAAATAGTATTTTAATTTTATTATAATCTAATTTTATTGTTAAACCCTAATTTTGGTCCAAAGAAAGTCAACTTTACGGATTTATGATTTGTGGCACGCAAATCGAGACAATCCGTTGACCAAAAAGTCAATATACTCAAATCCTAGATTTGTGTGTACAATCCTATAGATTTTAGCGCTACATGAATACAGGAATTGACGGTTTTATAAAATCACAAGTCGGTAAAGAGTTATGGCTACAAGGGCGAATAAATGACAGTTTTCGGTGGTTTTCTATTTACGTCTACGTTGCACAAATTTTACAGTAAATTAAACTTATATGTTAAATTATGAAAATATTATTTTATGTAATTTTATCATGTTAAGTTTTCGAAACTTTAAATGTTTCGTAATTCCGAATTCGGGATCTCCCGAAATCTCAAAAATACGAAAACGTGTCGGATTTTGGACAACTGACACTTTTAGAATTTTTCGAAAAAATAGGTTCATAATTTATTAAAATAATTTATATATTCAGAAAACTAACCTTGATATAGTTCTAATAAAAAAATGGAGCACGTTTGGAGTCCGGAGCTAGGAGATATCGTCTTTTTAAGTCGTCATAACTACTAAAAAATGAGGCTGAATTTATGACAAATTTTGACTATTTTTTGGACAAAAAAGAGAGGAGTTTGGGGAATAAAATTATGAAAGATAGTTTATTCCATAAGTCTAATAGATATTTATAATTGTGGAGACTACTTAATTGAATACGACTAGGATTTGCTAATTTGGATATGATTAGGATGAGTTTAAATAAGGATAGGATATGCATGGAGTTGCTTTCCTAGTAGGCTCAGGATTTGAATTAATTTAAAATAGAGTTTGAGTTTATCTCAATAATTTATAATCTTAAATATAATTAAAGATAATATAAATAATTTATATATAATCTTATTAATATCTATTAACACTAAATTAGCATCTATCTAATATTAAGACTATATATTTCCAAATAAATGCTAAATAATTTCAAAAATCTAAATAAATTTTTTAAAATTCAAAATAAAATAAAAAAATATAATTAAATATTTTAACCTAAAATAAATATTTGGTAGGAACAACATGGAAGTATGGCCTCATAGTAAATCATGGTAGTTCTAGAAATTTACGTTTTATATGTTTTAATTACCCAAAAATTTCTAGAAAAATCTCCAAAAATCTAAAATAGCCTAAAAATAATTCTAATAAATATTTATATAAGTAAATATATCAAGAAATTTATTTTCTAATTAACTAAGAGGATACTCTAAAAAAAATTCAATATTTAAAATAATTTATATAAATATAATAATATAAAATATACACAAAATATATATTTTGGGTGAAGGGGTTTACAAGTACCTTGGCGCATATTAAATCATGGACAATTATCATGTAATAGTGGTATCAGCACGAATACATTATTCAAGTCCAATTACCAATTAAACATTGGGTCACGAAAGAACAAGAAACATTAAATGAAACAAGCAAGGCCGCATGGGTCTCTAGGCCGCATATGAAGTCAGGCCGCATGAACCACTTGGACGCATATAAAGTCAAGCCGCATACTCAGGGTTAAAGTCCACTCCTTGGAAAAAGTGTTGAAGTGACGGACAATAAATGAAGTTTCAGTGATGTGACATAAAGTGATAGATGTGACAAGCCATAAAGTGTGTCTGAAAAAAAGACAAAAATTATATAAATATGTGCCACAGTTTTAGAAGCATGCGTCCAAGGAAAAGTGACTGCATACTCGACTTTTCGCATATGCCTGCTTGCCGCATGGAGTTCGATGCTGCATGAATGTCTCTTGGACTTAGCTAATTTTTTATTCATTCAATGAGTGAAAACACAAGGTGTTCAAGGATACTTGTGTAAATAAGCAGTCATGCGTCCAACAAGATAGACACATTCTGTCAGTATGCGATAAGAGTTCAGGCCGCATAACCCTCTCGGACCGTATAGCACTCTCAGCCGCATAACTCGCTGGCCGCATAAAGACTTCATCTTTTCCAAACAGCAGGTTCGGCCATGACGGAAGCTCCAAAAACATAAATCTTGTTTTGTCCATAAAATACTCATTTTAAGTTTAAATCAGGTGAACAAAAAGCCAAAATGCTCTAAATTGAAAGCTCTATCATGTAGCAAAAACTGGTTTTCTAAAATACATGTTTAATAGATCAAAACTAAGAAAAACCCATAAAACCCATAAAAATCTAAGTTTAGAAATGTAGATCTACACGAATCCATCCATCGAAATAGAAAAGTCTAAGTACTAAAAGTGCTAAGAAACACATAACAACATAATAAAATAATAATATGGAGGTTTCTCCATTTCTCATGCAAGGTGTACTTGCCTATAAAAATGGGGAGAGAAAAATAAAGAGAGGAAGAAAATAAAGAAGTGAAGAGAGAGAGAGAAAAAATATTGGGTTATATATGGTAGGGTTGAGGGTTGAACAAAATATTCTTATGACTTAAACCAACCCACAAAGTAAACCATGAGCAAGGTTTAACCAAAGAATGGGTCTAATTTTTATACATATGCAATTATGCTAAAATAAAAATATGTTCCAAATACGTATATCGGGAACGGGGAGTGACATCTCTATCCACCTTAGAAAAATTTTGTCCTCAGAATTCGAATCCAAGCAATAGCTAGAGAAGTCAGGACAAGAATGATAAAAATCTAATAGCTACTACACATGCAAGCAATATCATCACAACATGCAGGTGATCACCTGATCATAGAATCTGCGATATGAAGGCGTAAGAAAGAATATACCTTCTAAATCGAATAGGTGCGCGTACCAGGATCAAAAATCATCATCACGCTCCCACGTCGATTCTCTTAGAGAGTGATGGCCCCAAACAACCTGGACAAGAGAAATAGTCCGGTTCTTGAGCACCTTCTTCCTTCGCTCCAATATGGATACAGGTTGCTCCTCATAAGATAAGTCGATACCAACAAATAGTTCAGATTGATCGAGGATATGACTCAGATCCAAAATATACCTATGCAACTGAGACACATAAAATACATCGTGTACCTCACGTAGTGAGAGCTTAAGGAAAAGAAGATAAGCAACATTGTCTATCCACTCGAGAATATCGAACGAACCTATGTATCAAGGACTAAGCTTTCCGCGAATCCCGAATCTAATGACTCTATGGGTAGGCAAAATCCGCAAAAATATGTGGTCACCGACACAAAACTCTAAAGGTCTACGATGCTGATATGCCCAATGATGATGCCTATCTTATGCAGCCCAAAGTCGCTCTCTAATCTGCTTGACAACCTCTACTATCAGCTTGATCATTTTAGGGCCTAACATCTTTCGCTCACCAATGTCGTCTCAAGCTAACGGTGATCTACACTTCTTGCCGTACAGTTCTTCAAAAGGTGCTATCTGAATACTGGTCCGATAACTATTGTTATACGAGAAATCCACAAAGTGAAGGTGATTCTCCCAAGATCCACCAAGATCTAAGGTACAAGCTCGTAGCATATCCTCCACGGTCTGGATGGTTTTCTCTGATTGTTCGTCTATCTGGCAGTGGTAAGCTGCGCTAAATTTTAACTTGGTGCCCAAAATCTGATACAAATTTTTCCAAAAATGTGAAGTGAACCGAGTGTCTGGATCTGACACGATACTTACTAGGATACCGTGTTGTCTCATTATATTTCACATATATATTTTAGCCAATTGTTCTGTAGATTTTCCTACTCGAAATGAAAGAAAGTGAGCTACTTTTGTGAGATGATCCACTATCACCCAAACTGTATCTCCACCAGTCAGTGATCTAGGTAAACCAGTCACAAAGTCTATTGTTATGTGTTCCCACTTCCACTCTGGAATAGGAAGTAGCTGCAATAATCCTGTCGGTCTCTATTTTTCTGCCTTTAATTGCTGACATATCATACATTACGATATGAAGTGCGCTATTTTCCTCTTTATTTCGTTCTACCAAAAGTGTTCCTGATATCTTGGTACATCTTCATGCCTCCCGGATGAATGGAATACTGGAAACTGTGTGCTTCAGACATAACTTCTTGCCGAATATCCTCGCTTGGTATGCATAGACGATTTCCAAACCTTAGAATTCCATCCATATGTATTGTCAACTCCTTCCGAAGGCCTGACTCATATTCTTCTTATAGCTTTTGAATCTTTGGGTCCTCTGCCTGAGCTAGTTTGATTCTATTTACCAAAGTTGACTAAATCTGTAGGCTAGCTTGAACTCATATACTCTGTGGAAGTACTATCTCGATACCCATCTCTCGTAAGTCTTCTAGAATGTGCTTTTCAGTAGTCAATATAAATTTCTACCTCTTTTGCTAAGTGCATCAGCTACTACATTAGCCGTGCCTGGATGGTACTAAAGTTTTATGTCATAATCTTTCAACAACTCTAGCCAACTTTTTTGCCTCATGTTCAGGTCCTTCTGCATGAATACATACTTCAAACTCTTATGACCGTGAATATATCTACTCGATCGCCATATAAGTAGTACCTCCATACCTTAAGTGGAAATACTACTGCTGCTAACGCCAAGTCATGAGTTGGATAGTTCTTCTCGTGATCTCTAAGCTACCGAGAAGCACACGCTATTACTCTCCCTTGCTGCATCAAAACACATCAAAGTTCTTTGCCAGATACATCACAATATACGGTGAATCCTTCGGAGCCTGCTGGAAGAGTAAGGATTGGTGCAAAGATTAACTTCTTTTTTAACTTTTCAAAGGCTATCTGACATTCTGCTGAGCATATAAACTTAAATTTCTTGCGCGTCAACCAAGTCAATGGTGCCAAAATTTTAGCAAAATATGACACAAATCTTTTGTAGTATCCTTTCAAGCTCGGGAAGGTATGCACTTCTGCTACTGTCTTCGAAACTGGCCAGTTCTCTACTGCATCTACCTTCTTGGGATCAACAGACACTCCTGCTTCAGAAATAATATGCCTAAGAAAGGATATGTGATCTAGACAAAACTCACACTTACTAAGCTTTGAATATAACTAGTGCTCTCTCAAAGTTTGCAGAACTATCCTGAGTTATTCTTCATGCTCCTTCTCATTATGAGAATACACCAGGATGTCATCGATGAATACTACCACAAATTGGTCTAAGTAAAGCTTAAAAATATAGTTAATCAAATCTATGAATACCGCTGGAGCATTAGTCAGTCCGAATGGCATAACTAAGAATTCGTAATGCCCATATTATGACCTAAATACTGTCTTCGGTATATCATGCTCCCGGACTCGCACTTGATGATATCCTGATCGTAAATCTATCTTGGATAAGACTCTTGCTCTACTTAATTGGTCTAACAAATCATCAATCATTGGTAATAGGTACTTATTCTTCACGGTCACTATATTAAGCCGCTTGTAATCCATACACAACTGCGTTAATCTATCCTTCTTCTTTACCAATATCGCTGGTGCTTCCCACGGTGATCCACTGGTCTGAATAAACATTTTTGCCTTCAGTTCCTTCATATGTCGATATAAATGATCAAGTTCTGTTAGTGACATAGGGTACACCTTCTGGGATACTGGTTCTGCTCCTAGCATTAACTCTATACAGAACTCTACTGCTCTAACTGGGGGTAATCCGGAAAGGTCGTCAAAAAAGACGTCCATGAACTCTTCAACTAACTTGGGCATCAGGTCTTCTTCCCTTGCTATAGTTGTGACTCCTCCCTTATACTAGTCTTTTGCTATTCTGCTAAGGACAAACTCTTCTAGACCGAAGATTCTAAATAACACTCTACCCTCACGATAATCTATCGTTGTATGACTGTCTCTCAACCAGTCCATGCCTAAGATAATATCAAAGTTACCCATAGGAAACTCGATCAACTTTGCAGGTAATAAATGCCCACATACTACGACTGGACATGCTAGACACACCATACTAACTTCTACGATCCCATTGTCAGAGAGTATATTCAGCCTCGCTGGCAATGCCTCAAACTTTAATCCGATATGTGTCGCATATTGTGAAGATATAAATAAGTGTAAAGCTCTAGAATCGATTAAAGCTATGGCAGGAAAGGTTGTAACGAAAATGTTACCTGCCACTACTTCGTCCGATACCATAGCTTCCTCCAAAGACAAGGTGAGTGCCTGCCCTTGGCCTTGTTCAGCTCCCTGCTACTGTCTTCCTTGCTACCGTGGTTGTGTCTCTTGTTGATTCTGCTATTGCTGCCTATAAAGCTGGGCCTACATTGGAAACAGACGCTGAGTTAAAGACCGTACTGCTACTGCTGGTCCTCCTTGTTGTACTGCCCCCGAAACTCATAATGTAGAAAACTGTTGTACTGGCCCTCATGGCCTCTATATCAATAGGCATATAGCAACCTTATGATCAGGGATCCCATATCTCAAGCATAATCTGTTAGCAGCCCAAAAAATATCTCAGGTATGACATCCCTTGCCACAATAGGTACAACCTGTCGGCGCTTCCCGTCGTTATTGTTGCTGCTACTGCCTCGGTTGCTGTTGCCGAGTTGGTGCCATTACTATCGAGGTTATTGGCTTTCTCTGTGTCACATCATGGATGCGAATGCCAGGAGATGGTGCAGATATTTTATGGTACTGGTCCTTCTTCATTGTTTTGTCCATGAGGCCTCTTCTGATCTACTATTCTAGATGCCATCCTCTGGGAAGTAAGCTCAACTATCTTAGCTGCTATCAATACCCCTCGAGGGTCTGGTAGTCGTGCACCTCTTCCATCTGTAATATTTTTAAGTGAAGTCCCTGCTGGAATCTTATTACTCTCTCCAACTCTGTTGCCACCATAGTTGGAGCAAATATGCTTAGTCGACAAAACTCTATCGCATAGTCGTCTAGTGTCCTTCGAACTTGCTTGAGGTTAATGAACCTTTGCTGCAACTCACACTGAGCCATAATCCCAAAGTACTTTGCCCTAAACTGGGTCCTAAAATTCTTTCATAAAATCGGAGGCCTCAATCCTACCTCCATTATGGCCCACCAATCCCTTGCTAGATTTTAGAGTTGTAGGCGAACCAGGTCAACATGTTCCTCGGTCGAAACTTTAGCTGATGTTAGAATGGTCTCAATATCCTGGAGTCAATCGTCTGCCATGATTGCATCCTCCGTGCCATCTAAATATCTGGGTTTCAGTCTGCAAAATCTAACAGATGTCCCATAATCTATTCTTTTACCTCGTTCTAAGCCCGTCTGCAACGCTTGGTTCAACATGATATTATGTTCCTGCTGCTGGAGCTGTTGTTGTGGATATTTTTTTGTTGTCATTATTTTTGTGCCACTATATGGAGTTATTGCACAGCCAATAAGCTACGGATAATCTTTAGCAAGGCTGGGGTATCCAGTATTATCGACACTGTAGGAGGTACGGGAATACCTGGAGCCTGCTGCTCTGTCCCATTCATCATGGGCTCAACTCAGATCCTTGGTTGGGGTTCCACAGGATTTTGTTCCACTGGCAACTTTGCCTCTCTTGTTGCTGCAGCAATAGGGGAAGGAGAAGCCCTAAGGAAGAGCACAAGAAACATCAAGTGCAGGATGAGAAGGAACAAGGAAGCAACCAATCTGGAAAATTCATACTGAATATCGAAGAGGACAAATTCAGAATTTCAAGAAGGATCATGTTTGATTGAGACTCCTATGTCCATGACACCCCACAAGTCTGAAGAACAGACCTGCATGGGCCACTACCTTATCACGCCCAGTACCAGAATACGAAGACGGACATGGCCAGCTACCCCGTACAAGATGTTATACGTCGTACGACGATCACGACTGTATAAGACAAGGGAGTGCATGCTACAATCAAGTCTCCTATGGTCAAGAACTTCTATGTCTCAATTATTTAGACAAGAAACAGTAAGCATAGAGCATATATGATAAAGCAATAAGGTGTCTAAAATATTTTCTCAAAATATTCTGGAGACCAGCTATGTAAAATGAGGAGCTGAAAGAGTAACAAAAGTACATGACGGTGATTAGCTGTAGTCTGATTTAATACAATCATGTAAGAAAACTAATTTTTAAATGAGCCAGCTAACAGGTGCTGGTGTCTAACGCCAAAAGAAGTAAATATTCATTGATGAGCAGGAAAAAAAAATCCACTCGCTATCCACTGTGACTATGTTCCTGGAACGTGCCATGAGTTAGGGGAAGGTACGTTGGATCCTCGGGTGCTGACTCGAAACCTGGTCATGCAAAACTAGTAGGGTTAGACCCCAAATAGCAAGTACCACAAAGGAAGCACGAAATAGAGAAACAAAAACCCAAGAAAAATATATAATAATATATAGGTTCAGTGTCGTAACTTAGGTCCATGGTATATCCTAGAGCAAATGCCCAACCCTACAACCAAATAAGGACAATGGTTGAACCATCACACTATGATAGTCTATTTTTCTAGGCTACTAACCGAATAATACTATCACAACCAAGTCCATTTTCTCTATATCGACCAATCATTTGTACAGCTTGCTATTTTGTGGAGTCTGATGTTATCTCATAAATAATGCATAATAGGAATCCTCAGATCACGCCAGTACCAAACACAAGGTAACTGAACCAATAGATAAATAAAATAGGCACTTATAGGATGCACCATCCCCCGTAGGGCTACGGTGCCAAAAATACGGTATTAGCGATTCTAGTGTCCCTATAGTGAAATAGTAGCTCGATATATTAATAGGTCAGATACTGGACTCCACTAAGGAAGATGATATACAATATCTGTGGTGGCCAGCCCACAGTGCACTTAGAATAAATTATTATGGGAAGGTTCATTGGCATGATCTCGAGATACCATTCCCTCCATTGTTACTACTACTTTTAGTTACCTAATTAGCCCTATATTATGATTGAAATCAAGGCGTGGTCATATGAGAATTTTTCTTAAGATGTTGTACAAAGTACGGGACGCTAGATACGAATCCATGGAAGTCAAATCTGGATTCACCCGAGCATGTATGTAACTTTCAGTCAATCAATATTCTAGCCACGCTTTGGTAGTTGACTCGCTTATTATGCCCATGCTGGAGAAACAATATATATTATAATATAATACATTCAGGAATTTGGAGGCATTCTTGATGCACAACCCAAAGATAATCACTTAACACTTGACACGATGTGTCGAACCTATATTAAATTATGGACAATTATCAGATAATAGTGGTATCAGCACGGATAAAGTATTCAAGTCTAATTACCAATTAAACATTGGGTCACGAAAGAATAATAAACATTCAATCAAATAAGTAAGGCCGTATGGGTCTCTAGGCAGCATATGAAGTCAGGCTGCATATGAAGTCATGTCGCATGTGGAGACAGGCCGCTTGAACCACTTGGCCGCATATGAAGTCAGGCCGCATGCTCAGGGTTAAAGTTCACTCCTTGGGATAATTGCTGAAGTGACAGAAAATGAATAAAATATCAGTAATCTGACATAAAGTGACAGATGTGACAAGCCATAAAGTATATCAGAAACAAAAGACAAAAATCATACAAAATATGTGCTACAGTTTCATAAACATGCGTCCAAGGGAAAGTGGCTACATAGTCTGCTTGCCGCATATGCCTGCTTGCCTCATGGAGTTCGATGCCGCATGGAGTTCACTTGGACTTAGCAAATTTCTTATTCATTCAGCGAGTAAAAACACAAGGTATTCAAGGGCACTTGTGCAAATAAGCAGTCATGCGTCCAACAAGATGGACACATGCTGTCAGTATGCGGTAAGAGTTTAGGCCATATAATCTTCTCGGACCACATAGCACTCTCAGTCGCATAGCTCGCTGGCCACATAAAAACTTTATCTTCTCCAAACAGCAGGTTCGGCCATGGCGGAAGCTCCAAAAACCTAAATATTGTTTTGTCCAGAAAATACTCATTTTAAATCCAAATTGGGTGAACCAAAAGCAAAAATGTTTAAAATTGAAAAATCTATCATGTAGCAAAAACTAATTTTCTAAAATACATGTTTAATAGAACAAAACCACAAAAAACTCATAAAATCTATAAAAATTTAAGTTTAGAAATGTAGATCTACACTAATCCATCAATCAAAACAGGAAACTTCAAGTACTAAAAGTTCTAAAAACACATAAAAACATAATGGAATAATAATATGGAGGTTTCTTATTTTCTCATGCAAGGGGTACTTGCCTATGGAAATGGGGAGAGAAAATAAAAGAGAGGAAGAAAATAAAGAAGTGAAGAGAGAGAGAGAGAGAGAAAAAGAAAATATTGGGTTATATATGGTAGAGTTGAGGGTTGAACCAAATATTCTCCTGACTTGAACCAACCCACAAAATAAACCATGGGCAAGGTTAAACCAAAGAATGGGTCTAGTCTCCATGCACATGCAACCATGCTAAAATAAAAATACGTTCCAAATACGTATATCAGGAATGGGGAGTGACACAAGGACATGACTCTGCCCATAACGTACCTTCATAGTCGATACACATGATAGATATCACGTATCACTAGATACGAAGGTGTAAGAGTGGGACAATAAACTCGTCTTTACTCATAAAATTTACAAAATTCCATAAAAATAAGATTGAAAGAAGCTCGGGACGTACGTACAATATGACCACCCTCGGCCAATATCTACTTTAACATACTAAAATTTGCATGCTTATGCCTCAGGGCTGCTGCTTTAACATGGAGCTAACCATGTCGGATCATCTGAATCTGAGACGGCAACAAACGCTGGGCTAATGGCCTCACTTCTAGAGATGGTCCTCGATACGGCGCTGCCCCTAGAGATGACAATGCCAAAAACTGTTGAACTGGCCCTCCTAGCCTTTGAATCTGTGGGCAAGTGGATATCATATGGTCTGAACCCCTACACCCCAAGCATAGCCCATTCGCTGACATGTACACATCTTGAGTGTGACCTCCCTTGCCAAAATAGGTACAACCCAATGGTGCCTCCTGGCATGACTGTTAATGCTGCGGCTGATGTTGCCAAGCTGGTGTCATCACAACTGATACCGCTAGTCTCCGCGATACTTAATCATGAATATGAATGTCAAGTGCTGGTGCTGACGTCCGAGGTACTACTCCTCTATCGCCACTTTGGGAATGAGACCTGTTCTAATCTCTATTCCTAACTAATAACCTTTAATTAGTAAGCGCATGCTTCCTGGCCGCTGTCAACACAAAATCAAAAGTCTGATAGTATATCCTTTTACAAGCTGCAAAATCTCCAAATGAAGTCCCTGCTGAAACCTCATGGCCCTCTCTGGATCCGTAGCTACTATAGTCTGGGCAAACCAACTAAATCTGTAGAACTCTGCTGTATACCCATCCACTGACCTTCCGGCCTGTTAGAGATCGACAAATCTCTATTGCATCTCATACTGTGCCATAATGCTAAAATACTTGGCCTTGAATTTGGTTCTGAATCTATCCCGAGGAATATGATGCCTCAAGCCAACCTCCATTGACGTCTACCAATCAGGGGTAAGGTCCTGAAGTTGCAATTAGAACTGATCAACCTGCTCCTCAGCTAGAACCTTGATCCCAGCCAAGATAGCCTCAATATTCTGAAGCCAAGCGTCTGCAGTGATGGCATCCTCTGTGCCATTAAAGTAACTCAGGTTGAGCCGACAAAATCTAACCGATGTACCTGAATTAGTCCTCCTACTCCTCTCCAGGGATGTCTGTAATATGATTTTGAAACTGTTGGTACTACTGGACTGTAATTTGATGTTGTAGGATAGCCAACAACCCCCTAATAATCCCCAATAATGGTAGGGTGTCGAGCATCGTTGGCACTGTCGACATCGTCGGGGTACCAGAATCTGGGGCAACTGCTGCTCAACCTTCTCAGCCACTGGCTCTGCTACTCTGTCATACCCTAGTACCAGAATATAAAGAACAGGGGTACGACACAACCAAGTATCCACTACGAAGTACCCAAGTACCCCGTAATACGGTCAATACTGTCTATAGACAAGGGGGTGCATACTACAATCAAGTTGCCTAGAGTCGCACCGAACATCTATGTCTCAATTAGTCAAACAAGAAGCAACAAGCATAGAAAATGTAAGATAAAGCAGTAAGGCATCCTAGATGCTCTATTAAAATGATATGGAAACTACCTATACAAAATGATAAGCTAGTAGAGTATCAATAGTACATGACTAAAATTAGTTGCAGTCTAAATAAGTACAATCTTACAAGGAAAACTAAAATCTAGACTTTTGGCTAACAAATATCGGTGGCTAAATGCCCCAAAAGAAACAAATGTACAATATAAGTAGAGAAGAAGAAACCCACCCATATCCCTTGGCGACCATCCGTCTGGTGCATGTCATGCCCCAATCTCGAAGGTCCAGATAATGCCCTCGCCGGACATGAATCACCGTGCCTCGGTGCTCCCACGGGACGTATATTATTTTCCATCGAAACATAATACTGTTCAAGCCTGGGGTTGTGCTCGCACATGGCAACATCGTTAAAGTTGTGGCTATCATCGAACTAATCGAGTTTGCAGCGGAGGAGCAGTGTTACAAACAATAATCTATCTAAGTATATGGGGGCCAAGGTCAAGGTACGAGATTCTCTGTATACAATAAAATCATTCCATACATTATGTCTCTCTATACAAAAATAGCTCAAAATATCTCGATACGGCTCAAGGTATCGATACCAGATTTTCGGGTCCTGGGGATGAGGCACAACTATCGCTTCCTCGAATGATCCAGCACCTACAAACAAGTAAACTTTTGGTGAGTCAGCACTTTGGGAAAAGTACTGGTGAGTATAAAATTAACGAACAAAAGCAACATTCACTAAAACCAATACTAAGTAATTATGTTATAAAATATTACATTACTAGTGATCTTTCTAGTTTTACCTAGGTTCGTTTAATGCAGTACGGGAACATAGTCATATTACTTTTCTTTGGAAATATTTTTGAAATCAAAGTTCAGTTCAATACAACCAAGCATACAATGCAAGCAGTTCAAGCACGATGTGCAAAATCAGGCTGTATGCAGCGTATCTCATGAGCTATACTCAAAGACTCTAGAGACAATACAGAATCTAGTGGACTATTCTTTATACTACAAGGCGATCAACATATTCAAGCAAGCATGCAAGTCTATGTGCGATGCAAAATAATAAGCAAAATAATATATCACTTATTCTGTGGATCTTATCCCTCACCGAACGGTTATCCCTGAAGCAGACATACAAGTTAGCAATAATTTGCATATATAAATAAGGTTCTCTTTCCTGTCCATCTCTGCATTAAACAGTTAGGTATGCAAGAAGGCTAGCCTAGCATATTCCATAACTACCTGAAATACGGCTATCTCCATGAACAAGCTAACTTCTCAAACTCAAACTCTTCCCAACAGAAGTACCACCTCCCATCTAATAGCTATACCCTCAGGGCACACTATTAGTCTCACCCCATCAGTAGCCTCCATCCACCATTCTAATAGTCATACCCCGAGCTCAAGGATCACTATTAGTCTCCAAACTAGTCATTTAACCTCCATCTACCAGTCTAATAGCCATATTCTGAGCTCAGGGAGTACTATTGGTCTCCCAACTAGTTGATAATAAGCATATCACAAGCATAACACAACATGATAATACAAGCTTTTTATTCCATCAATCTCTTATCTAATAGTCGCACCCCCTAGATCCCGTAGGACCAGAACATCAAGGCGGGCTACTAGTCTCTTCTCTAACAAGACAAGCCATTAACTCTTTGTAATAATACAAGCATATATTCAATCTAGCTTTTGCATCAAAGACAAGTAATTATATAAACGACGACAAGCAAACATATGAACGATCTTTAATTTAACAAGCATGGTATGGTTTTGTTTATCTCTTCAAGTTAAGCATGCAGTACTACTCTTATTTAGCATACAATATAGAGACTTATTCAAGCAACTTCCTTTACTCTTCTTATTAGCATGACATAGTTCTCAATTGACAAGAAAATAAGTTCTATAATTAAGCATGCAGGTTCTTGTTCTAACATTCTCATGAAAATATTATCTATTAGCAAACAAGCATTATAAAAAATCATATCCATTATTAAGGTATGCAAGAATCAGAGAATAAAGTTCTGCCCACTCACCTAGATCAGTCATCTTCTGATTCAAAAATGAGCTCATCAAGAAGGTTTCCTTTTTGAGTCAGCAAACCAATATCTCTTATACATAGTGCCAACGTGGAGCGGGACACTATAATATATGCCATCTATTAGGGAAAGGTATGCTGGATCCCCGGGCTCTGTGTCACGCATAATTATTTGTGGCCCCGTCGAGATTAAATGCCATATCGACATATTTGTAAATATTTATAAATATTTTGGTAGATAGAATTATGTAAGAAATATTCTTAGGATATAGAATAATTTTTAGCATATTCTCGAGAATAATATCTGGAATATTTCCATTCCAGAAGGTTCTTGTAAGTCCTTGAGGCAATATAAATAGGGAGAGACTCATTTTCTCCTCACCAGCGAATAAACTTTTTTTTTATATCAATAAAGAAGTCTTTAAGTTTCTATCTTGCTCCATTACTCTCTATTTTCCTTAGCGATCTAACTAAGTTCGGTCGGGAAGGCTTACACGGGTCTTCGAGGAGAAAGTTTGTATGCTGTACGGGTTAAAGTATAGGGAAAATACTAAGTCTTTACAAGTTGTATCAGAGCGAAGGTCGATTATCACTAGCACATTTATAGAATAGGGATATTTTTATCATTTTAGAATTATTAAAATTTTGAGTTATAATATTTATTTATATAAATATGCATGCCATATAATGTGACTAATTTATTATTAGTGGTTAGTGATTAGACCAATAGACTGGACTAGACCCTAGTGGACCTAACCTATTAGTTGGACTAGCCCATTTGACCCAAACTAGTTGACCAATTTTATTAATTAATGTTTAGGATCAATTTTTATTAGAAAGAGAAGCTTCCACCCTTAATTATTTCTTCATGAAAACCCCAAGGGGCATCCTAGGTATTTCATATTGCTTGAGGAATTAGAAAGAGGGGGCCAGCCCTATTTTGAGGGTGAACCTCTCTCTCTTCTCTCATTCTTTATCCCTTTATTTACAAATTAGGGTTCTTCCCCAAATAGATTCATTCCTCTTCCAAATTCTACCAAATTAATTTTAATCTCTCTCATTTCCATCATCTATAAGACCTAGAAGCTGGTGGGTGCAAGGAGCTTGGAGAGAAGGAGGTTTGGCTTGGTGTCCTTTTGAGCTTTCATTAGGAATCCATCTCCTAAAAGATAAATTCTGAAATTCTTTCCTCTAATTAGTTTTATTTGATAATTTAGAGCATTTATAATGTAACCATGCATCGGGCTACCCATATGAAGGAGTTTGAACTCCTAATGACCCTATTTGTGAATTCTGCATTAAGTTTGGTATCCATTTTGGGGAAAATCCGAGAATGGGAAACCAAGTATTTGTTATTAGGTTTGATAGACCTAATTAGAGTTAGATAGTCATGTGAGGGTAATTACGTATCCATAATTGGGTACAGATAGGCCGTATCGTGATACGGTGTGATACATGACTCCAATTTGAAGATTTTATGCTTTTGAGTTCTAATTCCTTTGTAGCAAGTTCTAATAGCTATTTATAAATATATTTGATATTTATAATTAGTTATGATTGAGTGTTGTAAGTTTTGACACTCTAGTTGGGGTGTATCACTAGTTTCTCTTCGAGTGTTTGATATAATGACAGTATATAGAGTATCTTGAGCCTTGCACTATAGGTGTTTGATTATATGGTTTATATGTACAATGTATATTATATATTAGTGTATATATATTGGTATATTGGTATATGTGTGTTAAGTATTTATGTTTGGGTGTTTGTATTTTTGCTTTGTGTATTCGAGTGCATGAGTGTTGTTTTATAGGGAGCAGTTAGGCTCGGGTAACAGTGCACATCTATGTGCACTGCAGTTAGTTGATGTTATTGTTGTTATTGTTAGTGTGCTGATGGATCAAGGTGTGTGGTCGGGTTAGCTTGGAGAACAGCAGTGTGTGTGTGTTGTATCGGGTAGGATAAGTAAGGGATCAACACTAACAACAAGGTGATTGATCACTGATACTTATACCAGTGAAGGGATAGTAGTGTGCAAGACTTAGGCTCGGGTTGAATGCCATAAAGGAGTTTGCATGTTTGTGTAGGCAGGGTATGGCATTGATGTCCAGTAAGCTAGGTATTTTTGGTTGGGGTCTCAGTTCCAAAGCAAGGACACACTGACCAGGTACAGTAGCATAGCAAGCAACAGTTGTTGTTAGTGTATGGTGATATTAGTGAATTAGCCAAAGTTTTTTTGTGCAAAATAAGAAAAAAGAGCGTAGTTGGATTGTATGCAGTGTGACCTACTGCTCGAGTGCCAAAGACCTGCACTAAACTTTATGCACTGTTAAGTGGCTAATGGATGTGTATGTGTGTGCAGACATGTGTTAGTATGGGAGTTCCAAGTATGGGTTAGGGGGAAACTTAATCTGCAGTGCAGGCCTTTCTAACTGCAGGCTTGAGGTGAAGGGTGGTGTTCAAGTTCCATTGTGCAATGGGTAGGTTTTAGATTATTAGCATTCAACAGAATAAGGAGGAGTTATAGATTAGTTTGGGGGTTAGTAGGATGAGTACATTATGAATCTGGGTACATGAACTTGGATGTATCAGTAGGTCCATAAGTGACTGTGATGGAGTTGGAGTGACAATATTATTATAATCAAGAGGGTAGTGGCAGTAAGCATAGGAAATACCTGATGTGTAGATAGTGCTTAGGTGAGTGCTGTGTGCAGTATCCAAACTAATTAAAGTCTCAGGATATAGGGGTATCAGGTTAGTTGTGAGGCTTGGGTTCAACTATATGATGGTACTATAGGCTAAGGTAATATTAGGCTGGGTTAGAGACATGATTAGTGTGTTAGTGTATCTTGTAATACTCGAGTGAAAGCAAGTGCTTATAGTTGTGAGAGGTGGCAGTTTTAAGTATTAAGTGTAGAATTATTACAGATACCAATTGGTGTCAAGTGTAAGTGAGAGTGTTAGTTGATGATGGTTAGCTAAGGTGGTATAGTATCCTAGATAGGCTAATTTTTAGTAGTACTAGGTAATAAGATCTAGATAGATATTGGTATTAATAATTAGTTAGTATTACACTACTATTGACTAATATAGACTAGTTGACCTTGTTATGACTCGAAAACTTAGTGTGACTAGCTATTGACCGAGCATTAACTAGTGCGGATTTAGACATGGCCTAGAAACCTTATTTTAGTTATTTCATTATGCTCATTCTTTATTTCACCCATTTAACAATAATACTTGATGTTTAGGTTTGTGACTCTATTTTTGGGCATCGATCCTCACATATTGCTCAGGACCACAGGCGAGTACATTCTCAGACAGTTTTCTTATTTTGAAGATTACTTTGATTCTAGTACGTAGTGTTATGCTTGATTTTTGACACAGTGGATACACATGTTAGTATTATAGATACCGGTCATGATGAGTCATGATTGGATCCATTGTACTAACTGGGGATTGGGAAGTAGTAGTTTATTATATAATCATATACCACCTACTTGTATATAGCTCACCCTCACTATATGTGGGTGTAGCCTGATCTTATTACTTGTGCATAGCTCCCCGTATATGATTGGACTGATCCCCTTACCTGTACTTGTGTATAGTCAATCATACTTGATTGACCTGATCCCTTACTGTACTTGTGCATAGCCAATCATATATGGTAAAGCTTGATTCATCCTAAGTCGATCACATAATAATAAATATTTTAAGGCACTTATTAGTTGTTCATATCTCTATTCCTGTTTACACCTGCTGATACAGTTATTCCTTATTCATTTATAATTAATTATTACCTATGAGATGATTATCTATGTACCAGTTTTCTTATTGTCCAGTATTTCTCCTGTCCTATATTTTTATTGCTTATTATTTTATAGTCTTGGTTAAATTAATGGAACTGCTGTTAGTTTATGTGCTTCCCTCCAATCCTGACTGGATAATATTTTTTAGAGGATCTCGAGGTTTTCTGCCCCACTTATTACGGACCTGGAGTAGACGAGAATTTTATCTATTAGCTTCAGGAGGATCCTATTCCAGTATTGGACCCATTGGTGGAGACTTAGAGTCTAGCATTCATTTGTAGTTGGATTATAGACTTGAGATACTTTGATTTGTATATTTTATTTGGATTCCTTATGTTGATGTTTAGACTCTAGACTCATGGATGTGTGATGTATATATTTTTAGACTTCTCTTTTCCTTTATATCATTATCGTACCATTTCTCTTCTTTATATAATTATGTGGTTGAGTATTGTTATTATTGTCATATTTATATTCATCTTATCCTCCTTATGGTATTGAGATCATTGACAGGGGATATATATAATTATGAGATATGATAGGTAGTATTGTGACCTAGACAATGTTTTACCATCGATATTGTAGCGTAGGCTGGAAGTACCCATGACTCATGCCTAAATTTTGATTACGGGTTGTGACACATTTTTATGGTGGTCCATGCAGGTTCTTGAGTAAGTCAAAGTCGCAACTAGTGCGATACTGTAGTAGTGCTTAGAATTAGAGTTCTAATACAAGCCTGTTCGAGGATATAGGATATAGGATGAGAGTATACTCAATCACAACTAGGAAAATTTTTGAATTTATTTTTCCTATCCTTACCGTTCTGAATAATTGCTTCTTTTAAATTTTTTTTCCTTATCGTATCTTTTGGCTTAATTGACTTCTTTTTGTTTTGATCTATCTTCAGGATACCGCCAAAGACCAGGTCGTAGAGATCAGGACCCGCAGCTTCCGAAAGGTCTGCCACCTCTCGGCCTGCTACCCAGACAGCTGGAGTTGCTCCTCCTACTTTACCTGCTCATGTAAGAGTTTTAGCAGCCTTTGGGGGTCCTCCTCCATCACCTGTCCGGAGGGTTATCCCACCTGTTATAGAGGACCTTCCACCACCACCACATATTCTATTTCCAGGGGATGTGCCTGCTGATGGGGCACTGGTGGATGCACAGAGGATGTCGACAGAGGCCCAGTGAGTTCAGGCCGAGGCACAAAGGTTGCTGGCAGAGGCACACCAAGAATAGATAGAGCTGATGAGGGAAAGCATGGAGAATGCTCACTAGGTGGCTCTACAGGCAGTAGATAGAGTCACCCAGCAGTAGAAGCACCCTGGCCAACAGCACCAGCAGAGGCCAGGCACTATAGTGGACTTCAAGAGGATGCCACCTTGGGAGTTCAAGGGTATTGAGGGGATACTCTATGCCGACGACTGGTTGGAAGACATAGAGAGGAACCTCCATTTGGCTCAGATTCTAGAGAGCTTGCAGATTGAGGTTGCCGGTAGTCAGATGTTCGATATTGCACTCATATGGTATCGCACGGAGCCGATACTTGTTGTTCGAGGACTTACTTGGGAGGCCTTTAAGGATCTCTTCAAAGAGAAGTTCTTTCTCGACGTAGCCTTGGGAGTCTTGGAGAGTCAGTTTCATGACTTGGCCCACGGGAACATGTCGGTCGACGAGTATGCTGTAGAGTTTTGCCGCTTGAGTCATTTTGTACCATCGATAATTCAAACCTAGGAGATCGATCCTGAAAGTTCAGGAAGGGACTGATCAGAGAGATCAAGTCTCATACTTCCAGACGTTGCACTGCTACCTTTGAGGGCATTTTAAAGGATACTCAGATTACTGAGGATGATCTGGACCTCTGGCCCAAGAGAGGATGCGATAATTCTGGAGAAGTGAGTGGTAGCACAGGACTGGCCAAGCATCCCCACTTTCAGCAGCAATAAAGACCGTTATAGCACCATCACTAGTAGCACCAAATACCATATCATGGTCAACAGCAGCAACAACCACAGAAATAGGCACAATAGGCCATTCTTTGTATATTTTGTGGAAAGCTAGGACATACTAGGGAGGTTTGTCCGAAGAGGTTGGGGGTATGCCTTTTCTGTGGGTTACCCGGCCACCAGTTAAGAGATTGTCTAGTTCGTCCAGCTCAGGGAGGACCAACTACAATACCAGTTCAGGGAACTCCAGCGAGGCACCCGCAGTTCAGCAGAGGGGACCTCCACTTTCGCCACAATAGCAGAGGTTCCCCCAGCAGCAGCAGCAGCAGAGAGGTGCACCTCAAGGGCGAGCTTTTGCCATAACGGTTGAGAAGACCGAGCCAGAGGGAGACATGATTACATGTTCAGTTTTTCTCGATTCTATTCTAGTATTTGCTTTATTTGATTTCGGTGCTTTCCATAGTTTTGTATCTGTATCTTTTGCTCTTAAGCATCGTTTAGAGGTGGAACCCTTGGCTAAGACTTACAAGATCATGACTAGGGGAGGCATTACCCTAGTTAGTAATTTTTGCAAGGATCAGAGGGTTTCATTAGGAGGTCGGGAGCTGAGTGCAAGCCTACTCGTAATGCCACTTCCGAGTTATAATATTATACTTGGGATGGATTAGTTGAGTAGGCACTATGCTAGTATAGATTATCAAGGAGGCAGAGTGATATTTCAACCACTAGGGGAGCCAGATTTCGAGATTGCCAGAGGGGCAATGGAGCAAGACGAGGGCATATTTTATGGAGCCATGGTGAAAGAAAAGGAGCTGCCATATCCTTTGATAGCAAAATTCCTGGATGTCTTTCCAGAGGAGTTACCATGATTGCTACTAGACAGGGATGCTGAGTTTTTTATAGACTTGGTGCCAGGCCTAGAGCCAATATCATAACACATCTATAGGATCAACAATACCGAACTGGTAGAGTTGAAGGATCAGGTTGATGAGTTGCAGGACAATGGCTTCATCAGATCCAGTTCATCACCGTGGGGTACTTCGGTATTGTTTGTACCAAAGAATGATAGGTTGCTACGCATGTGTTTAGACTACAGGGCTCTGAACAACCTCACTATCAAAAATAATTATCTGCTGCCGAGGATAGATGACCTCTTCGATCAGTTGAGCGGAGCAAAAATATTTTTGAATATAGACTTGAGGTCAGGCTACCACCAGGTGAAGGTGAAGAAGGAAGATATTCCGAAGATAGCTTTTCGGACTCGATATGACCAATTCGAGTTCTTGGTGATGTCGTTTGGGTTGACTAATGCCCCAACGGTTTTCATAAACTTGATGAACAAGGTGTTCCACCAGTACTTTGACAAGTTTATGGTGGTTTTTATTGATGACATCCTTGTGTATTCGAAGACCCCGAAGGAGCATGAGGAGCACCTGAGGATAGTTTTGGAGACTCTCAGAAAGGAGGATCTTTACGGGAATCTTTTGAAGTATGAGTTCTTCCTTGACAAGGTTGAATTCCTTGGGCATGTGGTGAGAGCTGACGGGATCTCAGTTGACCCAAAGAAGATTGTGCAAGTAGAGTCGTGAGCTACTCCGAGTTCAATGGCAGAGATCAGGAGTTTCCTAGGGTTGGCAGGTTATTACAGGAGAGTCATACAGTACTTCTCTAATATTGCAGAACCAATGACTGAGCTGATTAGGAAGGATGTAGAGTTCGTTTGGACGGAGGATTGTCAGACCGCTTTTGATGAGCTGAAGAAGAGATTGACGACAGCTCCAGTGTTGACGTTGCCATCAGGGATAGGTGGATTCACTATCTACAGTGATAATTTGGGAAAGGATTTGGGTTGCGTTCTTCACAAGACGAAAATGTGATTGTCTATGCTTCCAGGAAATTATGTCCTCATGAGAAGAACTACCCCACCCACGATTTGGAATTGGCAGCAATCATCTTTGCTTTAAAGCTGTGAAAACAACCTGTACGAAGAACGTGTGAAGATCTTCACAGACCACAAGAGCTTAAAGTACACATTCACACAAAATAAGCTGAATATGAGGCCGAGAAGGTGGTTGGAGTTGATAAAGGATTTCAATATATCATTATAGTATAACCCAGGAAAGACCAACGTAGTCGTCGATGCCTTTAGTAGGTATCTGGTGGCTATATACTTGACGACAGACAAATATTTGCTGGCCAATCTTGAGAGTTTGGAGATTAAGGTGCTAGTTCCTGGTATCAAGATACATATATGGGGATTGCAATTACAGTCAGAGATGATGGATAGGATCAGGGCCAGGCAATTTGATGATGAGACTCTGAGGAGCATCAGAGCACATATTCAGATGGTATTATCGAAGGATTTTACCATCGTTGATGATGGATAATTACGACACAATACTAGATTATGTGTGTCGAGTGGGGAGTTACGCGAGGAGGTTCTGCAGGAGACGCATCGCTTTCAGTACTCGATGCATCCAGGTACCAACAAGATGTATTGGGATCTGAGAGAGCACTTATGGTGGTATGGTATAAAGTGGAAGGTAGCGAGCTTCGTATCCAGATGTTTGGTATCCCATCAGGTAAAGGCGGATAGCAGAGGCCAAGTAGATTGCTTTAGCCTTTCCCCATACCAGAATGGAAGTGGGAGCACGTGACCATGGATTTTGTTTTGGGGGCTTTCGCGCCCTCCAGGAGGGAAAGACGTAATTTAGGTCATCGTAGATATGTTGACCAAATCAGCCCACTTCTTGCCATTTAAAGTAGGAATGTCTACAGAGAAGCTAGCAGAGACGTACGTGCAACAGATTGTCCGATTACATGGAGTTCCTGTAAGCATCATCTCGGATCAGGATAGTCGTTTCACTTTCCACTCTTGGAAGAGTTTACAGGCTAGCTTGGGCACTTACCTTAAGTTTAGTACCGCATATCACCATAAACAGACGGGTAGTCAGAGAGGACTATTCAGACTCTTGAGGATATGCTTCATACTTATGTTTTAGATTTTGGGTATTTTTGGCAGAATTATATGTACCTGGTAGAGTTTTCTTACAACAATAGTTACCAGGCCAGTATTAAGATATCATCATTCAAGGCTCTATATGGATGGAGGTGTCGCACACCGTTATCTTGGGATGATGTTGTTGAGAGAGCCTTGTTGGGGTCGAAGATGGTCATGAATGCAGCGAAGATGGTCAAGCTAATTAGGGACAGACTTCGGGTGGCATAAGACAGACAACGACATTGGACCGACAGCCACCGGAGACCTATGAAGTTTGAGGTAAAAGTTTGTTTGTAATTGCTCATGATTGCTTTATTTTAGATTGTGTGTTAAGGCTGTATTTTGTTCTAGGTTGGCGATCTGGTGTTTTTGCAGATTTCTTCGACGTGAGGCACGATTTATTTTGGTGGAGGCGGGAAGCTTCGTCCACACTATATCGGACCCTTCAGTGTTCTTACGAGGGTCGGTGCAGTGCCTTACAGACTGGACTTGTCGTCTGTACTAGAGGGAGTACATGACGTATTCCATGTAACGCAGCTGAGACAGTACCTGACAGATCCTAGTCACATACTAAATCACTCAGAGATCGAGGTTAGTCTGACTTTTAGCTATCCAGAGAAGCCAGTAGAGATCCTGGATCGAAGGAAGAAGTTTTTGCGAAACCAGAATATCCTCTTGATTCGTGTGGCGTGGAGGCATCACTTTCTGGGTGAGTCAACCTGGGAGAGGGAGAATTAAATGCGTGAACAGTATCCATATCTCTTCGAGCCTTGAGGTATAGTTCTTCTTGTTTGTTGTGTTCTTATGCTAGTTTAGTTTTAATTTCAAGGACAAAATTATTTTTAAGAAGTGCAGACTTGTCACTACCATATTTCTAGAATAGAAGTATTTTTGTCATTTTAGAATTATTAAAATTTTGAGTTATAATATTTATTTATATAAACATGCATGCTATATGATGTGACTAATTTATTATTAGTGGTTAGTGATTAGAAAAATTGACTGGACTAGACCCTAGTGGACCTAACCTATTAGTTGGACTAGCCCATTTGACCCAAACTAGTTGACCAATTTCATTAAATAATATTTAGGCTTAATTTTTATTAGGAAGAGAAGATTCCATTGTTAATTATTTTTTCATGAAAATCCCAAGGGACATCCTAGGTATTTCATATTGCTTGAGGAATTGGAAAGAGGGACCTGCCCTATTTTGAGGGTGAACCTCTCTCTCTCTCTCCTCTCATTCTTCATCCCTTTATTTCCAAATTAAGGTTCTTCCCCAAATAGAATCATTCGAATTCCAAATTCTACTAAATTAATTTCAATCCCTCTCATTTCCATCATCTAGAAGACCTAGAAGCTAGTGGGTGCAAGAAGCTTGGAGAGAAGGAGGTTTGGCTTGGTGTTTGTGTCCACACCGTGTTCTTTTGAGCTTTTTTTGGGAATCCATCTTCCAGCCGGTAAATTCTAAAATCTATTCCTCTAATTAGTTTTATTTGATAATTTAAAGCATTTAGAATTTATCCATGCATCGGGGATACCCATAGGAATGAGTTTGAACTCCTAATGACCCTATTTATAAATTTTGCATTGAGTTTGGTATCCATTTTAGAAGAAATCCGAGAATGGGATACCAAGTATTTATCATTAGATTTGATAGACCTAATTAGAGTTAGATTGGTTATGTGAGGGTAGTTACGTATCTATAATTGGGTACGGGTAGGCCGTATCATAATACGGTATGATACGGTGTGATACGGGGCTCCAATTTGGAGATTTTGTGCTTTTGAGTTCTAATTCTTTTGTAGCAAGTTATAATAGCTATTTATAACTATATTTGATATGTATAATTAGTTATGATTGAGTGTTGTAAGTTTTGACACTCTAGTTGGGGTGTATCACTAGTTGCTCTTCCAGTATTTGATAGAATGACACTATAGAGGGTATCTTTCGCCTTGCACTATAAGTGTTTGATTATATGGTTTATATGTACAATGTATATTATACATTAGTGTATATATATTGGTATATTAGTATATGTGTTTTAAGAATTTATGTTTGGGTGTTTTCATTTATGCTTTGTGTGTTCGTGTGCATGAGTGTTGCTTTGTAGGGATCAGTTAGGCTCGTGTAGCAGTGCTCATCCATGTTCACTGCAGTTAGTTGATATTATTGTTGTTGTTGTTGCTATTAGTGTGCTGATGGATTAAGGTATAGGGTCGGTTAGCTTGGAGAACATCAGTGTATGTGTGTGGTATCAGGTATGAGAATTTAGGGAGCAACACTAACAGCAAGGTGATTGATCACTGATACTTATACCAGTGAAGGGATAACAGCCTACAAGACTTAGGCTCGGGTTGAATGCCATAGAGGAGTTTGCATGTGTGTGTAGGCATGGTATGGCATTGATGTTCAGTAAGGTAGGTATTTTTGGTTGGGGGTCTCAGTTCCAGAGCAAGGATATACTGCCCAGGTGCAGTAGCACAACAAGCAACAATTGTTGTTAGAGTGTGGTGATTAGTTGGATTGTATCCAGTGTGACCTGCTGCTCGAGTGCCAAAGACCTGCACTGAACTTTGTATACTGTTAAGTGGCTAATGGATGTGTGTGTGTGTGTGTGTGTGTGTGTGTGTGTGCAGACATGTGTTAGTGTGGGAGTTCCAAGTATGGATTAGGGGGAAAATCAGTGTGCAGTGCTGGCCTTGCTAACTGCAGGCTTGAGGTGAAGGGTGGTATTTAAGTTCCATTGTGAGATGGGTAGGTTTTAGATCATTAGCATTCAGTAGGATAAGGAGGAGGTATAGATTAATTTGGGAGTTAATAGGATGAGTACATTATGAATCAGGGTACAGGAACTTGGATGTATCAGTAGGTCCACAAGTGAATATGCTGGCGTTGGAGTGACAGTGTTGTTGTGATCAAGAGGGTAGTGGCAGTAAGCATGGAAAATACCTGATGTATAGATAGTTCTTGGGTGAGTGCTATGTATAGTATCCTAACTAAATAGAGCATCAGGATATAGAGGTATCAGGTTAGTTATGAGGCTTGGATTCAGCTATATGATGGTACTATAGGCTAAGGTAATGTTAGGCTAGGTTAGAGGCATGATTAGTGTGTCAATGTATCTTATAATACTCGAGTGTAGGTAAGTGTTTATAGTTGTGAGAGGTGGCAGTTTTAAGTTTTGACTTTGGAAGTATCACTGATACCAATTGGTTTCAAGTGTAAGTAAGAGTGTTAGTTGATGATGGTTTGCTAGGTATAGTATCCTAGATAGGCTAATATTTAGTAGTACTAGGTAATGAGATCTAGTTAGATATTGGTATTAATAATTAGTTAGTATTAGACTACTAATGACTAATATAGACTAGTTGACCTTGTTATGACTAGAAAACTTAGTATGACTAGCTATTGTGCGCGTCAAGCTTCGCCAGAAGCAAGCAAAACGAGGTTGATGGCTTGGCTTCGTAGACAAGGCTCGTTCCTGACTTACGAGATCGTGTAGTAAGGCGTGACCTAGTATTGACCTAGCATTAACTAGTGTGAATTTGGACATGGCCTAGAAACCTTATTTTAGTTAGTTCATCATGCTCATTCTTTATTTTACCCATTTAACAGTATACTTGATGTTTAGGTTTGTGGCTCCATTTTGGGTATCGATCTTCACACCTTGCTTGGGACCACAAGCGAGTACATTTTCTGACAGTTTTCTTATTTTGATGATTACTATGATTCTAGTACATAGTATTATGCTTGATTTTTGACACAGTGGATACACGGGTTAGTACCATAGATACCAGTCATGAGGAGTTGTGATTGGATCCATTATACTAACCAGGGATGGAAAATTATTAGTTGATTATGCGATCATACACTACCTACTTATGCATAGCTCACCCTCACTATACGAGGGTACAGCCTGATCTTATTACTTGTGAATAGCTCTCCGTATATGATTGGCCTGATCCCCTTACCTATACTTGTGCATAGTCAATCATACTTTATTGACCTGATCCCTTACAATACTTGTGCATAGCCAATCATATATGGTAAAGCCTGATTCGTCCCAAGTCGATCACATAATAATTAATATTTTAAGGCACTTAGTAGTTGTTCATATCTCTATTCCAATTTAAACCTGCTGATACAGTTATTCCTTATTCATATACAGTTTATCATTACCTGTGAGATGATTATCTATGTACCAATTTTCTTATTGTCCGATATTTCTCCTGTCTTGTATTTTTATTGCTTACTATTTTATAGTCTTGGTTAAATTAATAGAGCTGTTGTTAGTTTATGTGCTTGACTTCAACCCTGACTGAATAATATTTTTTAGAGGATCTTGAGGCTTTCTGCCCCAGTTATTACGGACCTGGAGTAGACGAGAATTTTATCCAGGAGCTTCAGGAGGTTCCCATTCCAGTATTAGATCCATTGGTGGAGACTTAGAGTCTAGCATTCATTTGTAGTTGGATTATAGACTTGAGACACTTTGAGTTGTATATTTTATTTAGATATCTTATTTTGATGTTTAGACTCTAAACTCATGGATGTGTGATGTATATATTTTTAGACTTTTCTTTTCCTTTATATTATTATCGTGTCATTTCTCTTCCTTATAGAATTATGTGATTGAGTATTGTTATTATTGTTTGAGTATTGTTATTATTGTCATATTTATATTCATCTTGTCCTCCTTATGTAGTTGAGATCATTGACAGGTTATATATATATCATTATGAGATGTGATAGGCAGTATTGTGACCTAGACAGCGTTCTACGATCGATGTTGCAGCGTAGGCTGGACGTACCCATGACTCATGCCCAAATTTTGGGTACGGATCATGGCATCGATCGTAGCTATATCAATATTCGATATCAGCACCAACCTACATCCCATATTGCCCAAGAAGAACACCAGGAGGTACAAAAGCAAGGAGCCAATGATGGAGTGAGCCCTTGGCGATTTAACATCCCGCTTGGAACTCTTGGAACGTGGCATGATGGGCGTAAAGGAGCAAGTGGAGCATAATCAAATAGCTTACAAAGAGTTCTCTCATAGGTTGGAGAGTGATGTCGTCAATGCTATGACGCAATTTTGAGAGCAACTTCGCGAGATGCAAGCCGGGTTCCAGGAGGAATGCCTGGCTACGAGGGCAGAGATTGCCGAATTACGTGAAGAACTCAAGAATAAGACTGATATTCTTGAGAAGCTATCGCCAATGGTGGGTCTTCGAGTAGGGATGCGACACCTTAGGTGAAGTTTCCAGAGCAAAAATCCTTCAATGGCACTCGAGACACAAAGAAAGTGGATTACTTCCTATGGAACATTGAGCGGTACCTTAAGGTGATTCACATCGAGGATGAGGTCGATAAGGTAAATACAACGCCCCTTTATTTTACTGATGATGCTATGCTTTGATGGCATTATAGGTGCATTAAAAATGAGAATGGTTTATGCTTAATCGATACCTGGAAGGATCTCAAGAAGGAGATCAAGTCTTAATTCTACCCGAAGAATGTTGAATTCGTGGCAAAGAGGAGCTTGCGTCAACTCAAGCACACTGGGTCGATCAAGGAATATGTTGCAGAGTTAACTCGTCTCAAGCTTGCCATATCAATATGGGCAAAGACAATCGTCTATTCTTCTTCCTTGACAGTCTACAACCATGGACAGTGCAAGAGTTGCAGAAGCAGCATGTCCAAGACCTGAACACGGCCATCTCAGTGGCTGAGAAGCTAATGGAGTTTCGACGGAATGATGCGCCCAAGACCAAGCTAAAGACCACCACCATGGGCAATGGTGGAGAAAAGAAGAAAGAAAACAGAAAGGAGGCATCATCGAAGGACAAGCAACTTGTGAAGCCTCAGACGGAGCACAAAATTGAATGGTTTGTGTGCGGAGGAAATCACTTTGCCCACGATTGCAAGAATAAAGCCAAGCGGGTGAACACAGTCCAAGGTGAGGAGGCCGAGGATGAAGGACCAATGATGGGGGCTCAGATGGGAGCCCTTCGCTTGCTCAATGTCTTAAAGAGCAAGCCCGTCTTGACTAAATCCCAGAATTGAGAACTTATGTACGTGGACGTGAAGATCAACGTCCAGAGTTTGAGGGCGATACTTGACACATGGGAAACACACAACTTTATTTTGGACGTGGAAGTCCAGCGCTTGGGTCTGGTGCTAGAGAAGGACTAAGGCAAGATAAAGGTGGTCAACTCAGCGGCTCGCCCCGTGCAAGGGGTGGGCAAGGGGGTGAAGATAGAGGTGGGAAACTAGACTAGAGTCACCAGTCGCATAGCCGCACCTCTCGATGACTTTAAGATGATCCTAGGGATGGACTTCCTGACTTCAAAAAAAGTTCCAATGGCACACTTGGAAGATATTGGGATCATGGAGAAGGGCTCACTCTGTATGGTGAATATTATACGAGGAGAATCCGGGAAGGTGAAAGCTCTTTCTGCCATCCAACTCAAGATGGATATGAAGCACGGAGATACGACATACCTAGCGGTGCTCAAGATAGAGGAGGCACCCATGCATGGGGATCTTCTACCTGAGATCAGCAACTTCCTCATGGAGTTTGGGAATGTTATGCCGTAAGAGCTTCCGAAGAGGCTACCTTCGCGGAGAAGGTGGACCACGCCATCGAGATAGAATCGGGAACAAAATTGCCCACGATGGCTCCATACCGCATGGCCCCATAAGAGCTCGATGAGTTAAAGAAACAACTGAAGGAGCTGCTCGATACTGGATTCATTAGGCCATCTAGGGCCCCGTTTGGCACACTAGTGCTATTTCAGAAGAAGAAGGATGGAAGCCTTTATTTGTGTATTGACTATCGCGCACTTAACAAGGTGACCGTCAAAAATAAATATCATATCTATTTGGTGGCCAACTTCTTCGATAAGTTGGGAGGTGCAAGGTACTTCTCCATGATGGATCTGCACTAGAATTATTATCTGGTGAGGATAGCCGAAAGAGACGAGGCCAAGACCGCATGTGTCATGAGGTATGAAGCTTATGAATTTTTATTTATGCCTTTTGGTCTAACAAATGCTCTTATAATATTTTATACTTTGATGAATAAGCTCTTCCACCCCTACCTCGACCGGTTCATCGTGGTGTATTTCAACAATATCGTTGTGTACTCAAACATGATGGAGGATCACATCGAATACTTGAAGGCATCTTTTCAGGTGCTAAGGGACAACCAACTCTTCGTCAAGCGGGAGAAATATTCCTTTGCCTAAGAAGAGGTATTGTTCTTGGGGCATTGGATCGGGCGCGGCAAGATATGGATGAATAGGATGAAGGTCCAGGCCATACGAGAGTGGGAGGCTCCTACCAGGCCGACGGAGCTGCAATAATTCTTAGGCCTAGTGAACTATAATCGATGGTTCATCCTAGGATACTCTGCCATATCCACATCACTCACAGACCTATTATGAAAGGATCATGCAAGGACCTGGATGTCCAAATACGAGAAGGCATTTGATGCACTAAAGAAGGCAGTGGCGGAGGAACTTGTCTTATCATTTTCGGACTACTCCAAGCCATTCGAGGTGCATACTAATGCATCTGACTTCGCCGTTAGAGGGGTATTGGTGCAAGAAGGATACTCCATCTCTTTCGAGATCCACAAGTTGAATGACACAAAGTAGCGCTATATGATACAATTGAAGAAAATGATGATGGTAGTGCATTGCTTGCGGACGTGGCATCATTATCTCTTTGGTGCCCAATTCGTGGTGATGAAGGACAATATTGCCATGAGCTACTTCCAGACGGAGAATAAGTTGTCCCCTAAGCAAGCGAGATGGCAAGACTTTTTGGCCGAGTTTGATATGGAGCTGTGATACAATCCAGGCAAAGAGAACCATGTGATTGATGCACTCAGCAGGAAGGTCGAGCTAGCAATGGTGTGCTTGCTCAAGGTTGACATACTTGAGCATGTCAAGATGGGTATGGCCGAGGACCCATTAATACAAGCTTTGGTAAAGCTCGCTCAAGAAGGCAAGACACGAAGGTTTTGGCTGAAGGACGGTATTCTCTACACAAAGGGCGATAAATTAGTTGTACCCAAATGGGGTGGCTTGCGAAGACAGCTACTCAAAGAATGTCACGACACCAAGTGGGCTCGACTTTCGGGTCAGAAGAGGACATTGGCATTATTGGAGGATGCCTACTATTGGCCTCGCATACGTGAGGACGTAGAGAACTATGTGCGCACTTGTCTTATGTGCCAACAAGACAAGGTGGACCATCGGCGACCATGGGGCTTGCTTGAGCCTCTCCCAGTGCCGATTCAACCATGGGAGAGCATTTTGATGGAATTTATCTCTGCCTTAACTAAGGTAGGGACACTTGGGTCTATCCTTGTAGTGGTATACCAATTCTCCAAGTACAAGACCTTCATAGTTGCACCAACAGATTCTACTGCTGAGGAGGCCGCGAGCTTGTTCATTTCCTATGTGGTGAAGTTTTGGGGCATCCCAAAAAGCATTATCAGCGACAGAGATCCCTGCTTCACGGGAAAGTTCTGGACGAAGGTGCTCAAGATCCTTGGGTCGGACCTACACTTCTTGACCAGATTCCATCCATAGACGGACGGACAGATGGAGAGGGTAAATTCCTTACTCAAGGAGTACTTACGGCACTTCGTGAGTGCCAACCAACAGGATTGGGTGCATCACTTGGACATTTCTCAGTTCTACAATCTCCAAAAGAGCGAGTCATCCCACAGCAGCCCGTTCGAGTTGGTAATGGGTCGACAGCTGCTCGCCCTGCATATGTTGAGTACGGGAACATCGGGCAAAAATTCCGCAGCTCACCAGTTTGCCTCGGACTTTAAGGAGAAGACGGATATTGCCAAGGCATTTATGGAGAAAGTCGCACTCAAGATGAAGAAATGGGGCTATGACAAGCGAAGGCCTGTTGAGTACAAGAAAGGGGACTTGGTGTTGGTTAAGCTTCAACCGCAGCAGTTCAAGGTGTTCTGCAAGGTACACAAGGGACTAATTCACAAGTATGAATACCCCTTCCCAGTCCTTAAGAAGGTAGGCAAATTTGCCTATAAGCTCGAGATCTCCGTCAATCTGAAGATCCACCATATCTTCTATGCAAGCTTCCTCAAGCCTTATCATGCAGACTTGAAGGACCCTCAGCGAGGAGTTTCGAAGCGGCCCATGGCGACCATGACTATGTCGTTCAAAAAAGAAGTGGACATCGTGCTTGACTCAAGGACCACTCGTCGATGAGGTATTTCCCCATATGTGGAGTATCTCATCAAGTAGAAGGGAATACCGTACAGCAAATCCAACTGGGAACATGCTGACACGTTGTATCAGTTCGAGGACCAGATCCAAGCATTCTTCATAGGCGTGTGTGACGGGGACATCAACACAATATGTGGGAGAGAATATCACGCATAATTATTTGTGGCCCCACCGAGATTAAATGCCATATCGGCATATTTGTAAATATTTTAAATATTTGGTAGCTAGAATTATGTAAGAAATATTCTTAGGATATAGAATAATTTCTTGCATATTCTCAAGAATAATTCCTAGAAAATTCTCATTCCAGAAGGTTCCTATAAGCCCTTGAGGCAATACAAATAGGAGGGAGACTAATTTGCTCCTCACCACTAAAAACTTATAAGCTTTTCTCATATCAATAAAGAAGTCTTTAAGTTTCGATCTTACTCCACTACTCTCTATTTTTTTAGCGATTTAGCTAATTTCGATCAGGAAGGCTTGCTCGGGTCTTCGAGAAGGAAGTTTGAATGCCGCACGGGTCAAAGTATAAGAAAAAATATTAAGTCTGTGACATCTGGCTCAAAATCTGGCCAAACAAAACTGTCATGACTTGTGCCCGCTTTTCGGATACGAGTACGTAGCCAAGCCCAGCCTACGCCGCAATATCGGCGGTAGTACGCTGTCTATGATAATAATGGTCCATCAATCCAAATAGATAATATTTAATCACAAATTTTAATCTATTGCTCATTCACAACATTTATATAGTTTTACAAGATTCTTAATTTATAATTAAATCATAACTCGGGAACAAACCCGCTAAACATTAATCCAAAAAGTTGCTAAACTATATAAATTCTAATATTGGACTCCAAAAGTATCTCGGTCTCCAACAAAATCCAATGAGCAAGATAGTAAGTCACCAAAAAATGTTTATCCAGTGAGAATAGAACGAGTACAACCCAATAGCAGTTCCAGTTAATTGACAAGTACTATGAACAGTTAATAGTTATGAAATACTTGATGAGCATATAATAATGGAATATGGTACATCATAGAGAAATAGTTAAATAAAAAATAATGAAAGACAAGAAAGAAGAACATAGAAGCATGTAAAGACAGACATATATGTGAACTAGAAAATCTGTCATGCAAGTGTACAATCAACAAGTATAGATTAATCTAGAATGACTGTATCTAACTAGTATTTTAAAATACCAAGTTGACATGTGAACGGCTAGGGGGTAATATCTGATAAATCACACGTGTTGTGTGTGACTGCAATCATTCCAGTAAGACCATAGGATAGAAAGGGAATGTTCACTCGTCTCCTAGGTATTTTCCCGTCCGACTAGTACTCATGGATCCAAATCCAGACAAGAATAATCTCAATAGTCCAGAAGATGTCAATAGGCCAGAAAATACATTAGTCCACTAATTCATTAGTCCACTAATTCATTACTTTAGAAAAAGTTAATAGGCGTGAAAATACGTATCTCATGAAAATGAATTCATACAATACCAATCCGTGTATCCATCATGTTAGAAATCAGGTAAAACACTACTACAAACATGCATCATAGAAAATATAAAATAATGGAAACCATTAGAGAATGTACTCGCCTGTGGTCCTTAGCTGTGGTTGGATTATGTCCCAATTCAGAGTCTAAATTCTACGTATGATATGTTACCATGTCAAAAGATAATTTATTTTAATTTATTTAATTCTAGAATAATTACTCTAAAATCCTATTTTAATCTTATTATTCTAATTTTTAGGTTAATTCCTAAATTTTATCCAAAAAAACTGAATTTTATCAACTCGAGACTCACGGCACGTAAATTGAGACGATCTGTTGACCGAAAACTCAACCGATATAAACTTTACTTTTATGCATGATTTTTTGTAGATTTCAGCGTCACAAATATGCTGGAATTTATGGCTCATCTGGATTCAAATTCTTTTCAAAATTATTGCACATACAAAATCATATTGTGCAACGGTGATTAATTGCTAACCTAGAAGTTCTACAGAATTTATAATATAGAAATAATTTGAATTAAATTCTGAGAAAAACATATATTAAAAATTTGTGTTTCATCTTTCTGAAACTTCAAACGGTTCATGATTCTGATTCCTGATTCTCCGAAATTCCGACATGCTGTGCTCTACGAATTTTCAGAATTTAATACTCTAAATTTCGTGAAACAAATTACATATTCAAAAAACTAACCACAATATGGTTCTAATGCAAGAAACTAGGGCGCTTTTGGAGTCCAGAGCTATCCGTAATAGTTTTTGGAAGATAAAGGAAACCCTAGATGACAACTCGTCAAAATCGGCTAGAAGAAATAACCTTAAAATTATCTAATTATATATATATATAGGGAAGAGAGAGAAAGACAGCGGCTCAGAGTGTGCCACATGGCGTCCATCCAGGCACTCCCGCCCAGATCGGACGACCTGGGTTCAGCCCGGCTCTGCTCGGACCGGTTGCACCTGCACCCATGCCCGCGGGTCGATGACGGGCGGGCCTTGCCCTGTTTGCTGCGGAAGGCTGATGGGTGGGCCCTTATTGGCTGACTGGGCAGGATAATTTCTTTTATAGATTTTTTTTCCAGAAAATAGTTTTTAATTCAGTTTTGCATAAGTAACTCTTAATAAATATGTAAAAATATCAAAAAATTCTCAGAAAATTCTAGAAAATATATTTGATTATTTAGAACCTAAAATAAAAGTTTGGGACATTTTTAATTATATTTGACAATAAAATAAAATTTGGAAATTCTTAGAAAATTAGTGTTACTAGTTTTTAATTAACCAAAAATTGTAAAAAAATTCCAATAGCCCAAAATTAAACTAATAACAACATTTAAGTTATAATTTTAGGATATGGAGGTTACAAGTCTACCCCCCTTAAAAAAAATTCTCAAAAATTAAAATCCTCAATAGTTTTTTTTACCATCAAAATTTAAATTCAACAAACCATATAATTATGAAGTAAATCCATATTGTTATTTCATAAATTTTTCAAAATTCAAAAAATATCATATTCCTGAAAATCTTCAAATTAAAATCAAATTTCATTCTTATCACAATCCCCTCCAAAATTTTAAGTTAATAACTAAATACTCAAAAAATTTAATATCCAATCATCTAATTTAAATCCAATCAATGCATATTTATAAAATTTAAAATCTCATCCCAAAAATTTGAATTCAAACAGTAATCCATTAATGATCTTACTCCTCGATTTTTTTTTCACACAATACTCAAACAATATAGTACTTACGAAATCTTCAAATGCAACATTTAAAATATAAATTTTAAATTTATATCTTGTAGTCGAATAAATATAATGATAATCTTCTTAAATTACTCAAAATTTAATGACAAATCCAATCATATAATAATCTTAATAAAAATCTGTGATTTAACAAAATCGTCAATTCTGCCATATTAAATTTTTAACTTTTTATTTAAATTAATGTTTATTCTCGAAATTTAAAATCTTTAATAATTTTTTTTCTTCCACCATGAAAATTCAAGCAATATAATCATGAAGTCAAACGAATATGTGATTTAACAAAATCATCAATTCTGCCATATTAAATTCTTAACTCTTTATTTAAATTAATATTTATTCTCAAAATTTAAAATCCTTAATAATTTTTTTCTCCCACTATAAATATTCAAGAAATATAATCATGAAGTCAAACCACTATTATTATTTAAAATTCCTTAAAAATTAACTTCATCCTCACAACTTAAAATTTTTAAGTAAATCTTTGAAATTTGAATTTATCTTCAAAATTTAAAATCTAATAGAATTTTTCTCTTAAATCAAATTCACAAGTCATAACTTATAGATATAATCTAATATTATTTTCTTAAAATTTAAATCTCATTTATAACCATCTTCAAGAAATTTAATAATTTAAATCCTTTAAATTTAATATCATATCCAAACTTAAAAATTAAATCCAATCTTGAATTTTAAAAAAAATTTGATTCCATCCTTAAAAATTGGAATTTTATATTGTAGTCATTTCTCACAATAATTTAATTTGTCCCCAAAGCCATAATTTATTTTGTCCTCACTGCTATTATGTATACAAATTCTCGGTATTTAAATTAATGATCATCCTCAGAACATCTATTAATGATTCAATCCTAAAAATTTAAAAGTTAAATCCAATCTTCAAAGTAAATCCTACTAATATATATTTTATAAATAAATTTAAAAAATTCAAAGTCACATCCTCAAAATTTGAATTCTAAATCTACTCCATCAATCATATCTCTCAAAAGCAAATTTAAATTAAGTCCTTAAAACTCAAATTCAACAAATTATAAAATCAATCTTTGTATTGTTATTCTTTTAGTCTAACTCAACCCATAAACCAAATCTTAATATTATATTGAACTTCTAACACTCAAATTCTTAACTTTATCCTTGAATTCCTCGAATTATATCTCAAAACTTTCAAGATTATCCTCAATTTCAAAAACTTTCAACAATATCCTCAAAAAATTTTATTTTTTTCAATAAACAAATATGAGAACTTCTACATACCTTATAATTTTATCCTTAAAATAAAATCCTTAAATTTTAACTCTTCAAAAATTTAAATAAAATTTATCATACTTTCCTAAAAAATTTAAAATTTTAATTAATAAAATAAAAAAATTAATCACTTCCAGAAATCTTTATAGCTATGACTATATTTTTTGAATTAGATTTTAATCCTCAAAAATTTTCAAATCCATAAAATCTCAACTCTTCAAAATTCTGAAAACTTGAAATTTAATTTCAAAATTTCAAAATATAAAGTTAGAATCCACATTTTGTATGCCAATAGTTATAATATTAATTCTTTTAAATTCCTCAAAATCATAAATTAAATAACCAATACTCTAATATTTTAAATCAAATCTTCAAAAATTTAAATTCTTCAAACTTAAACTTAAATCCACTATAACAATCTACAAAAATCTAAAATTAAATAAATCTCCAGGTTCTTATCTTTATCATCATTTACGTTAAAAACTATTTTTTTCTAAAACAAGAATTTAACCTTATTTTAGCAAAAAATTATAATCATCAAACTAGATAGAAATTTAAACCTCAAAGCACAAAATAATAATAATATTTCTTATCTTCATCAATTGATGAACCCCAAAAAAATAATTTGCCAATCGAGAATTCTACCCCCACCTTTGGTCACTCCTGCTTATCAAAATACCATAATATATAACACTTAATTTTCTCAAATTCATCTACTAGAGTTTACCTAAAAATTCAATATTTATACCTACCTTAATCACGTATCCTTTGTAACAACTTAACTACCCAAGCGATAAAATTAAAATAAGGCTTTCCTATTGTATACCTAGTCCTAGTCATTCTCCTAAATTTAAATCAATCCTAAGTTATGAATGAGCACTTTCTCCTAAAATATTATTAATAGTCGCAGGCTCACAGTAGTACTACTAACTTAAGTACTACAACGAGTTCACACTATTTGTAAAACTCCTAATTTTAAAAATCGTATTAAATTATTTATGGAAATTATGAGCTAAATAGAGGAATTAGATTTTATTTAATATTTATTTAAGGTGTTTGTGCATCTAGGAGATTTATGGAGCCATTATAAATTTTTCTTAATTTATTCCATATAGGAGACCCTTTGGATAGTTGCTAGTTTAACCGTATGCGATCAGAAGTGAGAATGCTGGCATGAGTAACGAGAAATCCTGTGAAAAACATGATTGCCTGCCAGTGGAAGGCTTTCTGCATTCAGTCAATCTACGCAGAGTAAATCGGTCCCTAAGGAACCCCCGAAAGGGCTGCCGTCCGATGGGTATATGAAAGTGACGAAGTTGCTTTGACTACTGAACCATGCCTGTCTGTTGGAGCGAATTGGATGATCGGGCCGAGGCGCTTGCTACGCCCTCTTCCCCTCGCTCTCCTTTCCCTAAGATTCACCTTGAGTCATCAAAGCCAACACTAATTTAGAGGGGCTAGGCTGGCCCGGTCGCCCTACGCTATTGGCGCTTCCAAAGGCGAAGCTCTCATCTTTGGCGATCGGCAAACGGCTTCAAGACATTTTATTTTGAAGCAGGGGCGGACACTCTTTTTTTTCTCTAAAGTCGAGCATTACTGAGGAGAACAAAGTGAGGCGACCGTTAGGGAGCTAATAGAAGGAAGTAGGGAGTAGGGAGGCCCAGCGGACGAACATCTCGGGCTCCGACTCCGTGCACCTGCAGACAATTTTTAGAATTTTTTATGTATAAATATGTATATAGATATATAGATATAATTAATAAGAAAAACAAAAGAATAGAAAATAGAATTTCCTATTGGATCAAACCCAAACCCGCAACCTGTTAACCCCCCCCCCCCCCCCGCGTAAACCAGAACAAAGCAAAAGAAGAAAGAAAACAGCAGCAACTCATCACCCCCGCGTATACTTTTCCTTCTTTGCGCGTAAATATCAACAGCAGCAGTAGCAAACCGACTTTTCTTTTCTTTCCGCACGTATAAGCTTCTCATTCCACCGCTCCTTAATACTAATATTACTAAACACCCCTCAACCGAAACCAAAACCAATGAAAAGAAAGAAACAGCAGCGATAGTAGTTTTCTTAAACATTAAGTTTCCCCACCGCCTCTTATTCTCTATATATATTCACACAATACACCCCAAACCCTAAACCTCACTTCTTCAACTTAACACTATTGTGGATGCTTGCACTATACAGAATTTTTGCCTTGGCAAGTATACCTTGCTATAGTATTATTATTTACATTTCATATGATGTCTGATTCTATTTTTATTTATGTATTTGCATTAGACCTTGTTTATGAGACCACCCTAGTATTATGGAGCATCATGAGATTCGTTGGCCGTAACACAGTTGTTACACGAGTTGTGAGTCTCATATAGATCCCGGACTACGTATTGGGTTGGCCGTTTGTACGTATGAGCCATGCGTTAGGGTTGACGGCTGATAGAAATTTTGTATGCTAGTAGACCTGGCAATTATTTAGAGGTTTTATCGTATCATGGATGTGGCATGCTTAGAGCATGGGGTGGGGAGAACAATAAGTAAAGCATTTGGGCTCCTTTACACTTTTCTTCTGTACGCCCGAATTCTACTATATATTACAGGCGATCTCTGCCGTTCAATAGACGACATGCTTTTAGGTCCCTGATTCTCGGAGAGAATCATGCCAATCCTATTTTTGGCCAGATAGCCCATGTGTTGAAAAGTTATTCTCAAACTGCATTCACTTAGACGGTTAGGCGACCCAGTGGATGTTTATATTTCAGTACTTTATTGGCATATTTATATGTATCTTGTTACGTCCCTCTGAGGACCTGGTCCCTTTCCAGATATGGACGAGCAGGAGTACCCACAAGAGTACGGACTTGGACCGGACACTACGTACCTGACTTAGGAGGTCTTACCCTCAGAGTATCTGTGATTTATTTCCACTGCTTAGAGATTTTTGCTACTTCAGTATAGTCGTTTTGTAGTGGATTTGTTTCCACCCGACTGTCAGACTTGATACTCATTTTGGATATTCAATTTTTATTCAGCTCTTTATTCCTACTGATTATTTGTGCTATGGATGAGATATAGATTGTGTATGACTTATTGTGACAATATATTACCACTGGTGGATTGGATATTCATGTACAGCGTACGTGTGTATATGTTTTTTATATATTGGAGTTCGTATACATCCGGCTGGACGTGTTACATATTCCTAGTCCTACGTATTTTGGGACTAGGGCGTGACATATTTTTGGTAGTGGCCCATGCAGGTCAAGAATATATTGTCTTGGTTACGTAACTGTACCAAACAAGCCTGCGTATAGGAATAAAGTATAAGGATCTCATCCACACTTGATTAAAACCTCATTCTTTCTTCCAACCATCCTATGTTTGGATAACCAAAGTTTACACCAAAAATCCTTTACCTTTGTTGGCGTAAAAGCCAAAATGACTGTTGTTGGCGTAAAAGCCAAACAACTCCCTAGTTGGCGTAAAGGCCAAATGACTGACTTGGTGGCGTAAAGCCAAACTATGGAGAAGATTGACTGCTTTACGCTACAGTTATAACAAATGCTACCCATGTTCCCTTAGTCTTCCTAAATCTGCGTATGACATGTCATGCAAGCCACGTAGGTAACTGTCCCCGCATAAAACTTGATGATTCCTGAATAATAAATATCCAGCGTAGAGTAGCCTGAGTAGGCGTAAAATGTAAGGATAGTGATGTGAGCGTATTTATCACAAACTTAGTTTTTCCAGCCATGATCAATTAGAACCAAATCTCATGCATTAAATGCAGAGATATACCTCGAGCCCTGTACAGAAACAGCTTTTTGATATAGCATCTGATTTTGTCTCATCTTGAGTGTAAAAACTCATTCCTGTAGACAGCGTATTCAGAAGCCTCAACTTTTTCTCCTTTTAGATGCATAAAAAATAACTTGTATCAAATATGTCACTAAACGATAACCTGGGTCTCTGTGAAAAATTATCATCACAGCCGTCCTCTTGATTATCGTGCAGTGCTTTTGTCAGATGTCAGGATCACTGATTTGACTGACAAATTCATCCGAGTAAATACGAAGATTTCCTCGTACGACTTTACGCTACGCACACAGATTTTATACGCAAACGTATAGACCTTTCACGCGAGCTTTACGCAGAAAGTGTAGCAAGACTTTACGCGCAGACTTTACGCGCGGAAACTTTTATGCAGACTTTTTCCCAGACAATTCTGAAACCCTACTTTACGCCAAACTACCTTGATTCTCTGATTTACGCGGACAACTCTAAACCTTACTTTACGCTTTTGTACTTTACACGGATAATTCTGGAACCATGTTTTACGTCGACAGTTTTTGAAACTCTATTTTTCGCAGACAAATTCCCCAGCATATTTCATACTTTTACACTCTATTTAATGCTTGCCTCCTGTTTGATTCCTGTGCTTCTTCTAAATTATTGTGTATATCACCTACAGAAAGATGGATATACAGAAGGGATGTACCGTCACCGATGGTGACACAACTCCTGGAGTCAATGGTCAGACTCAAGAAGGAACCTCAACAATTCCTAGACTTCCAGGACTAAATGGACAGATTTATAATCCAGTCCCATCTGATCTTCCTATTCCACCTAATAGGAACCTTCCAGTCTCCTCGACACCGTAGGTTGGTCTGGCACAACTGTTCCAATTCTTCCAGATAATAATGAAGGAACAATAACAACATGTCGCCATACTAGCTACAGAGCAGAGACAACAAGCAATAGAACAGAGACAAGAGTTCCTAGCAGCACTTGAAAGGATGGCTGCAAAGACTACTGTACCAGCTCAAACACTAGCTCCAGTACCTCGAGGTAGAGTTGGTTCTGTAAAGAACTTTGTACAGATGGGTCCAATGCCTTACAAAGGCAATGAGAGCCCAGAAGAAACTACCAACTGGATCACTCACACTCGGAAGTTATTAGAGGTATCACATCTACCTGCAGACCTATGGATGACAGGTGTAAGGACGCTTCTAGATGGTAATGCTCATCACTGGTGGGAATCGATGGAGCGCCAGCTGGGTACATACCAGACATGGAAGCAATTCTTAGAGTGCTTTGAAAGGAAGTACTTCCCGGATATTGTCAGATATGCATTATATGATCAGTTTCTCCACCTGGAGCAAAGGAATAGAACAGTTGATGAGTATGATGCCGAGTTTCTCCACCTAGAGCACTGCTCTGATACTAGATGACTTGGCCAAGGCTAAGAGATTTCATGGCGGACTGACTCAGGAGCTACAATACTACACTAGCTCCCAGTCCCGAATCTCTTATGCCGAGTTACTGACGGAAGCCATATTGCAAGAAACCATCAACCGAGGAAAAAGAGGTCAGCTGAGGACACAACAAGGACCGGCAAGGACACAATAAGGAGGACCTAACAGACATCCTTTAGCCCAGCAACAACAGTACCAACACAGAGCTGGACCGTACCAGATCCCAGAAAAACCCTAATGCAATTATTGTGGGAGACGCGGGCACATCTCAAGGGACTGTCGGGTCCACTTGGGACAATATATGAGATGTGGTTGCGGACAGCATATATTGAAAGACTATCTTATGCAACAGGAATCGACACTTCCACCGCCAGCACAGAGGCTAGCACTTCTAGCACCAAAGCCAGCTCAGCAGATGATGAGACCAGGAGAACCTCGACCCACAGCAGCAGGAGAATTTTAGCGAGGACCACCGCTACCTGCACAGGAGGATCAATTCACGAGGGCTAGACAGGGACAACCACAGATGAACAGACAAGCTTTTACAATGGAAGTGGATGACATAAATCAGGAGATTGATGTCATAGCAGGTATCACTCTTGCTTTTACTTTTCCTGCTGTGACATTATTTGATACGGGAGCTACCCACTCATTCGTATCATCTAGTTTTATTGCCAAACACAACATTGCCTCTACACCTTTATCTAGTTGTGTTAGAATTCTTATCGGAGGAGGAGTTATACCTGTTAGTAGAATTTGTAGATCGTGTCCTATAGTGATACGTGGCAGAGATATGAACGCCCGACTCTTAGTACTTCCTATGCCAACTTTTGATATTGTGCTTGGAATGGACTAGCTAAGCAAGTACCACGCTTTCTTCGATTATTTTGGAGGAAGTATTCTTTTCAAGGTACCAGGCCAGCCTGAACTTGAGTTTGTATGAGGATCTACTGAAATCCTTGATGGTATGCAGCTCGCAATGGACGATGTTGTCTATCATCCCATCATTTTAGAATTCTAAAACATTTTTCCAGAAGAATTATCAGGACTCCCCCCAGATAGAGACGTAGAGTTTTTGATTGAATTAACAGCAGGAGCAGCACCCATAGCATCATATATTTATAGACTAGCGAAGAAGGAGATGGATGAACTAAAGACACAGTTGAAAGAACTATAAGAGAAAGGTTTTATCCGACTAAGTGTATCACCCTGGGGAGCCCCAGTATTATTTATACCAAAGAAGGATGGGTCATTGCATATGTACATTGACTATAGAGCCTTGAATGTAGTAACAGTAAAGAATAAATATCCATTGCCACGCATTGATGACCTATTTGATCAACTTAGTGGAGCCAAGATGTTTTCAAAGATAGATTTGAGATCGGGATATCACCAGGTAAAGGTCCGGAAGGAGGATATCCCGAAGACCCCATTCCAGACAAGATATGGATACTACGAGTTTTTGGTCATGCCATTTGGATTGACCAATGCTCCAGCTATCTTTATGGACTTAATGAATCGAGTCTTCTATCAGTATTTGGACCAGTTCGTGGTCGTCTTTATAGATGATATATTTGTCTATTCAAAGAGCCACGAGGAGCATGAGAAGCACCTGCGGATTATTCTAGAAACCTTGAGGAGAGAGCAATTATATGCAAAGCTCAGTAAATATGAGTTCTTCTTGGACAGAGTTTCATTTTTTGGATATGTCGTTACAGGAGATGGTATTTCTGTTGATCCATAAAGGATCTCGGCAGTCGAGACATGGCCTGTTCCTAAATCAGCAGCGGAGGTGAGAAGTTTTCTTGGACTTGCAGGATATTAGCGGCGATTCATGGAGAACTTCTCAAGGATAGCAAGACCTATGACTCGGTTAACTTGTAAAGATCAAGAATTCATATGGACCAACGAATGTCAAACCGCTTTCGAGGAATTAAAGAAGCGACTGACTTCAGCACCAGTGCTGACTATTCCATCAGGATCATAAGGCTATTTGATCTACAGTGATGCATCAGAGAAATGTTTAGGATGCATCTTGATGCAGCATGGCAAGGTAATTGCATATGCATCTAGACAGTTATGAGTACATGAGAAGAATTATCCAACTCATGACTTGGAACTTGCAGCCATAGTATTTGCTCCGAAGCTATAGAGACATTACTTATATAGAGAATGAGTGGAAATATATACATACCATAAAAGCCTCAAGTATGTCTTCACACAGAAGGAGTTAAATATGAGGCAATGTCGATGGCTGGAGTTGATAAAAGATTTTGAGATAGAGCTACATTATCACCCAGGCAAGGCTAACGTTGTAGCAGACGTATTAAGTCGGAAGCTAACAGCTTATTTCTTAACGACACAGAGGGAATTATTGAAGTACTTGCAAGGTCTTGGCGTTGAAATAATATTACCCAGAGCAGACGGAACACTAGCCAACTTGCAAGTACAATCCTCACTAGTAGAAAGAATCAAGGCAGCATTGCCTACCGACTCCAGATTCAGAATATTAAAGGAAAGGACAGAGACCAGAGAACAGACAGGACTGCACATTCATGATGATGGGACATTACGATGTGGTGATCGTCTATATGTTCCAAATGGAGAGATTCGACAAGAGTGATGACAGAAGCTCATAGTTTGATATATTCTATTCATCCTGGAGGTACCAAGATGTATCATAATTTACGACAGCACTTTTGGTGGCATAGAATAAAAAGAGAGATAGCTTGCTTTGTAGCTAAATATTTGGTATGCCAGCAAGTAAAGGCGGATCACCAGAGAACGGCAGGGTTATTGCAACTACTCCCGATTCCAGAGTGGAAGTGGAAGCACATCACTATGGACTTCGTCACGGGTTTTCCCAAGAGTCCAAGTGGTAGAGATGCAGTATGGGTAATAGTAGACCGACTCACCAAGTCATTTCTTGCCTTTTAGAGTTGGCCAATCTACAGAAGCTTTAGCTTATTTATATATGAGGCAGATCGTGAGATTGCACGACATACCAGTCAGTATTGTATCATACAGGGATTCACGCTTTACGTTGCACTTTTGGAGGATCATGCAAGAGAGTCTTGGAACTCGTTTGAAATTCAGTACCTCTTATCACCCACAAAAAGATGGGCAGTCAGAACGTACTATTCAGGCATTAGAGGATATGTTGAGGGCTTGTATGTTGGACTTTAGAGGATCATGGGAGGACCACTTACATCTTGTGGAGTTTTCTTACAATAATAGCTATCAGGCGAGCATCCAGATGGCTCCGTTTGAAGTATTGTATGGAAGAAAGTATAGGTCTCCTGTGTGTTAGAGTGACATAGGAGAACGTCAGATTATGGGACCAGAGTTAGTGGTCAACACCGTTGAGACAGTTAAGAAGATACAAGGACACTTGTAAGCAGTGTAAGATAGGCAGAAACAATGGGCAGACCTTCATCGTCGTCCCTTGGGGTTTAAAGAGGGCGATCATGTCTTCTTAAGGATATCACCTACCAGAGGTACCATTCGATTCGGGGGGCACGGCAAGTTGAGTCTAAGATATATTGGGCCATTTGATGTGCTAGAAAGAGTGGGAGAAGTAGCATATCGACTTGCGCTACCAACTTCACTCGAGGGAGTACATAACGTATTCTATGTGTCACAGCTCAGGCAATATGTGGCAGACAGAAGTCATATTCTTGACCATTCGGAAATCACCATTGGGCCAAGCTTATCATATCAAGAGCAACCCGTGAGAATCATTGATCGTAGAGAGAAAGTATTAAGAAACCAGTATATTCCCTTGGTCTGCGTAGCATAGAAGCATGGTACGCCAGGAGAATCTACTTGGGAGTGCGAGGATGACATGCGCTAACGTTTTTCGAATCTATTCACAGACCAAGGTATAAATTTAACTTTGTTAATTTATATTTATACCATTCTTGACTTTCTACCGTGGCTTAGTTTTAATTTCGAGGACAAATTTTTTATAAGTTGGGTAGAATATAAAACCCCTAATTTTGAAAACTGTATTAAATTATTTATGGTAATTATGAGCTAAATAGAGGAATTAGATTTTATTTAATATTTATTTAAGGTGTTTGTGCATCTAGGGAATTTATGGAGCCATTATAAATTTTTTCTAATTTATTCCATGTAGGAGACCCTTTGGACAGTTTCTAGTTTAACCATATGCACCAATATAATTTTTAGAATTTTCTATGTATAAATATGTATATATATATAGATATAATTAATAAGAAAAAAGAATAAAAAAAAGAAAAGAATAGAAAATAGAATTTCCTATTGGATCAAACCCAAACCCGCAACCCGTTAACCACCCCCCCCCCCGCGTAAACCAGAACAAAGCAAAAGAAGAAAGAAAACAGCAACAGCTCATCACCCCCGCGTATACTTTTCCTTCTCCGTGCGTAAATATCAACAACAGCAGTAGCAAACCGACTTCCCTTTTCTTTTCGCGCGTGTAAGCTTCTCATTCCACCGCTCCTTAACACTAATATTAATAAACACCCCTCAACCGAAACCAAAACCAATGAAAAGAAAGAAACAACAGTGGCAGTAGTTTTCTTAAACACTAAGTTTCCCCACTGCCTCTTATTCTCTATATATATTCACACAATACACCCCAAACCCTAAACCTCACTTCTTCAACTTAACACTATTGTGGACGCTTGTACTATACGAAATTTTTGCCTTGGCAAGTATACCTTGCTATAGTACTATTATTTATATTTCATATGATGCCTGATTATGTTTTTATTTATGTATTTGCATTGGACCTTGTTTATGAGACCACCCTAGTATTATGGATCATCATGAGATTCATTGGCCGTGACACAGTTGTTACACGAGTTGTGAGTCTTATATAGATCCCGAACTACGTATTGGATTGGCCGCCTGTATGTATGAGCCATGTGTTAGGGATGACTGCTGATAGAAACTTTATATGCTAGTAGACCTGGCAGTTATTTAGAGGTTTTATCATGTCATGGATGCGACATGCTTAGAGCATGGGGTGGAGAGAACAATAAGTAAAGCTTTTGGGCTCCTTTACACTTTTTTTCTGTATGCCCAGATTCTCTGCCGGAGAAACGGGTGATGATGACCACTATATATTACAGGCGGCCTCTGTCGTTCAAAAGACGACATGCTTTTAGGCCCCTGATTCTCCGAGAGAATCATGCCAATCCCATTTTTGGCCAAATAGCCCACGTATTGGAAAGTTGTTCTCAAACTGCATTCACTTAGACGGTTAGGCGACCCAGTGGATGTTTATATTTCATTACTTTATTGGCATGTTTATATGTATCTTGTTATGTCTCTCTGAGGACCTAGTCCCTTTCCAGATATGGACGAGCAGGAGTACCCACAGGAGTATGGACCTGGACCGGACACTACGTACCTGACTGAGGAGGTCTTACCCTCAGAGTATCTATGATTTATTGCCACTACTTAGAGATTTTTGCTACTTCAGTATAGTTATTTTGTAGTGGATTTGTTTCCACCCGACTATCAGATTTGATACTCATTTTGGATATTCAATTTTTATTCAGCTCTTTATTCCTACTGATTATTTGTACTGTAGATAAGATATATATTGTTTATGACTTATTGTTACAGTATATTACCACTGGTGAATTGGATATTCATGTACAGCGTACGTGTGTATATATTTTCTATATATTGGAGTTCGTATACATACGGCTGGACGTGTTACGTATTCCTAGTCCTACGTATTTTGGGAGTGGGGCGTGACACTATTTGTGAAACCGGACCTGCGTGGGCCACCATAAAAACTTGTCACGACCCATACCATAGATTTGGGCATGAGTCATGAGTACGTCCAGCCTACGCCGCAGCATCGACGGTCGTACGCTGTCTATGATAATAATGGTCCATCAATCCAAATAGATAATATTTAATCACAAATTTAAATCTATTGCTCATTCATAACATTTATATAGTTTTACAAGATTCTTAATTTATAATTAAATTATAACTCGGAAACAAACCCGTTTAACATCAAATCCAAAGAAGTTGCTAAACTATCTAAATTCTAATATTGGTCTCCAAAAGTATCTCGATCTCCAATAAAATCCAATGAGAAAGATAGCATATTATCTAAAAATGTTTACCCAGTCAGGATGGAACGAGTACAACCCAATAGCAGTTCCAGTTAATTGACAAGTAATATGAACAGTTAATAGTTATAAAATACTTGATGATCTATAATAATGGAATAGGGTACATCATAGAGGAACAGTAAAATAAAAAATAATGAAAGACAAGAAAGAAGAACATAGAAGCATGTAAAGACAGACATATATGTGAACTAAAAAATTTGCCATGCAAGTGTTTAATCAGCAAGTATAGATTAATCCAAAATGACTGTATCTAACTAGTATTTTGAAATGCTAAGTTAACATATGAACGTCTAGGGGGTAATATCCGACAAACCACACGTGTCGTGTGTGGCTGCTATTATTCTAGTAAGACCATAGGATAGAAAGAAAATATTCACACATCTCCTAGGTATTTTCTCGTCCGACTAGTACTCATGAATCCAAATTCAGACACGAATAATCTCAATAGTCCAGAAGATGTTAATAGGCCAAAATATATATTTGTCCAGTAATTCATTAGTCCAGAAAAAGTCAATAGGCCTGAAAATACGTATCTCACGAAAATGAATCCATGCAATACTAATCTGTGTATCCATCATGTTAGGAATCAGGTAAAAAACTACTATAAACATGCATTCTAGAAGATATCAAATAATAAAAACTATCAGAGAATGTACTCGCCTGTGGTCCTTAGCTGTGGTTGGATCAGATCCCAATTCAGAGTCCAAATTCTACCTATGATATGTTACCATGTCAAGAGATAATTTATTTTAATTTATTTAATTTTGAAATAATTACTCTAAAATTCTATTTAAATATTGTTATTCTAATTTTTAGGTTAATTCCTAAATTTTGTCCAAAGAAACCAAATTTTATCAACTCGAGACTCACGACACGCAAATCGAGGCAATCTGTTGATCGAAAAGTCAACCAATGAAAACTCGGCTTTTATACATGATTTCCTGTAGATTTTAATGTCATAAATATTCTATAATTTATGGCTTATCCGAATTCAAATTTGTTTGGAAATTATTGCATATACAAAATCGTATTATGCAACAGCGGTTAATTACTAATCTAGATATTCTATAGAATTTACAGTACAAAAATAATTTGAATTAAATTCTGGAAAAACATATGTTAAAATATGTTGTGTCATCTTTCCGAAACTTTAAACGATTTATGATTCTGATTCCTGGTTCTCCAAAATTGCAAAAATATTGAGACATGTCTATTTTTGGACATATTGTGCTCTACAAATTTTCTCGAATTTAATACTCTGAATTTTGTGAAACAAATTGTATATTCAAAAAACTAACCTCAATACGGTTCTAACACAAGAAACTGGAGCATATTTGGAGTCCGGAGCTATCCGCAATGGCTTTTGGAAGATAAAGGAAATCCTAGATGACAACTCCTAAAAATCGGCTAGAAGAAATAACCCTAAACTTATATGTATATATATATAAATATTGTAACGATCTATTCCGTTCAAGTGGACAGCCGATTCAAATGGCGCAAGTGTAATGATCTGACCCGCTTTGCTCAGCGAGATGACTCGTTTGAGGCAAAGGTTTTCCAGACTTGGCCCTTCAGGAGTTCAGACTTTGACTTTCAAAGGCTTGCTTGGAGTATCGCTCGACCGAGATGAATCATCGCTAATGTGGGTGGCTACGATGAACTTATCTTCACTTAGCCAGCACACTTAAAATATGGACGATATATGCTAGTCGCTAGGTGAATCACCCCCTGCATGCTAATAAAGAATATAATGCACCAAGATAAGGGAATAATCCTAACTTGTATTGCTTGTATTAGAACATGGAAATAAAACCTTGCTTATAAATGAAACCTCTCATGCTACCTTTGCCTTATGCAAGTAGACCCCGCTATGCCTCGAGTAGATCGTTGTATACTCTTTGTAGTGCATTGTTCACTTATTTATACTGCATGTCCCTAGATTATGTCGCTCGATATGTCCCTTTAAGGTTTCAATCCTCGCTTCACCCTTAGACCCGTACTAAACATAAAGGCTATACTATATGTTTCCTTATGGTTATGTTCATACAAATAAAATGCTTGCCTACTTAGATGCTAACCTATACTCGTTGCCTCAATTTAATGCTTGTCACTTATATGCATGCCATAATTTATCGTACTTCACTATCTGTGATTCACTCAGTTGAGGCAGGAAGGCTATCAAGATAGTTGTTCCGAGCCAATTATAGAATATTGAAAGTATTCGGGACCGTTAGGTCACCAAGGTATTCCCTAAACTAGGGGACTGCATAAATAGACAGTTAAGCAAGATAACATCATAGCATCTCTAAAAATTAATACTCGTCCTGTACTGAATCTGATGGCTCGGGGAGTCGATATTGTACTGATTGAACCTTAATCTGAAATTGTATCTGTACATGCGAGAATGGAAAACTTGAGGATACGCATGGCCATGGACAACTTGGGCATAAGGTAGATTTTCGGATCTAGTTTCGCGGATGGTCGTCGGGGTACTGGGGCCGATCCGATCTAGATGGAGCCGATTGGTAGTCGTTTGCTTGGGCAGGATGGGTGCAATGCCATCTGTATCTTACTTGTACACCATCTTTAGCCTCGAGACTACACCGTCCTTTATGGCATTGTGCTAGTGACCTTCTGTCATATAGATTAAGTTGGCTTGATTGTGGCAACCCGCATGCGAGTTATTGCATTGTAGACAACTGCTCTGAGTAACACACATGTACCTATAACTACATCTGAAATACTTGAACGGTCATGAGTATAACACACTTATGCATAATTGAACACATTGAACATCCAATGCAAAATGCCTTATAATTCGTGTAATCGTGCACCCAAAATAGAACCTTGCTCACGATACTTGTGTTTGCTTATGCCATTGCCCCTAGATTTTATTATATATCCTCGTGCTTGATATAACTTGGTTTGCCTTGGCATGGAAGGACGAATGGTAAGTTGGTAAGTCTCGCCGTGTTCCTTTATATCGCACGACGCACTGTCACACGAGTTAGGCTTTTCACTATGCCATGAAACTGATCTTAAGTAAAGACTAGAAAGATAACTTAATAGATGGTGCATGGAACCTATATAATATGGTTGTATTTGTCGAGCGGGCGAGAAGCCTCCCCACCAGTATATTTATATACTGATAACCCACCAGATTATTTGTAGGGTGCAGAGAAATCTCGTTCGATGCAGATGCCTCCTTCATGCGTGCTAAGACGTAGAGTTCACTCTAAAGTCTTGGAGCATTGCGTCCGGAATAGAAGCACATTATACAAGACATAATATTAAAACATCGCCCACGTATCATTCCATAAATTATAGCCACTTGGCACGCTTTTACTGTTTCAGAGAGAGAGGCTTGAGCGACTTATAAAATCTCGGCCAAGCACCACTTGTAACACTTGTTCAATATCAATAAAGAGCTTATTTTATTTCTATACTTGTGTTATTCAATGCTTCCACTATTGACAACTCTACCAATCGCCTGTTCGTTACTTATTCTACTGCACTCGGACTATATGTGTGACTCTGTGGCTTAGTTATCTTATCGCCTATTTGGATCATGGCCTTGCATGGGCGCGGCCTACGCTCATGCTGCATCACTCCTAGAAAATATGTAAAAATATCAGAAAATTCGTAAAAAAATTTGAAATATATATTTGATTATTTAGAACCTAAAATAAAAGTTTAGGATATTTTTAATTATGTTTGATACTAAAATAAATTCTTGAAAGCCCTAGAAGTGTTACTAGTTTTTAAATAACCAAAAATTATAGAAAAATTCCAATAGCCCCAAATTAACCTAATAATAATATTTAAGCTATAATTTTAGGATATGGAGGTCACAAAAATCAGTGGGGTTAAACCCCAAATAGTAAGTACCACAAGAAAGCACTTGTGAACAAACATAAACCTAATCAAAGCATAAGAAATACATGAGCCAAGAATCATAAGCGTATACCCATCATCGAGGCAATACAATACTCCTATACCAAACAAGGACAAGGAATACCATATCACTGTGAGATAGAGTACATCCTCTTATTAAGGTCAAGCTAATGGTTTTGCATCATAGTTTTGGTTCATAGCCTATCATAGCACAATAGCCCAACCCCATAACCAAACAAGGACAAGGGTTGGACCACCGCATCATGACAGTCCATGTCCCTAGGCTACTAACAGAAGATACAATAAATAATCAAGCCCAGTTAAAGAATCGGCCAAACAATCCTATGACTTTCTATGTGAAGTCTGGATTATCCCAATAGTATAATACATATAATTAGGATCCTCAGATCGTGTTATATCCGATCAGGGCTAGTCAAACCAATAGTAACAAATTATGCGTAGAATAGGCACTGGTCCCTTGTAAGGCCATCATGCTAACGGATCAATAATAATGTATAACACATCATAGCCAGATATTGTACTCCATTATAGTGGATGATACACAGTATCCGTGTTGGCCTGACTGGCTCGTTAGAACTAATGACTGGGAAGGTGGCCGTCATGCACGATCTCGAGATTCCGTTCCCTCATAATGCTCTACACATTCCTAGTTAACCTTATTATTAATTAAAATCTCATATTGTGGTTACATGATCCTTCCCCCTGAATGTCGTACCTTGGTACATGTATGCTAGGTACGAATCCACATTGTTGCTCGTTGGCCCAATCTAGATTCTCCTAAGAATAATGCAACAATCAACAATCATCAATCATCTTAACCATACTATGGATACTGACCAACTACAGTGCTAGAGGAATCAAGAATAAGATATCATATAGCAAGTGTAACTACCTAATTCCAGGAGAGAAGTATTTTTGTCATTTCATATTAATCGTATATTGCTAATAATGTATTTATATATATTGCATATTTCTAATATAGTTAGTGGTTAGTGTTAGCCCATTAGTTAGACTAAGTGCTAGTGAACCTAAGTGAACCCAACCAGACTTGTCATGACCATTGGTTTAACTTATTAGTTAGTCATGGTTAGACTTATTAAATTAGAAGATGAGTAGAATATTCCTTTCATTAGAATTAGAAAATTTTCTTAATTAAACCCCCTTAATTAAATATCCTTTATGACAACCGAATGAGGGCATTCTTGTCATTGTATATTTTTTGAGGAGGGATACACATGGCCGGCCACTTAAGGGGGAGTGTTTCTCTCTCGTCTTCATTCCTCATTCCAAATTTTAGCCCCAATTTGAGTTCTTTCCCAAATCTAACCATTTATCTACCAATTTCTCTCAAATCACTCACAATATCTTTAATTATCACCATCAAAAGGAGCCTAGGATCTTGGATTGTAAGAAGCACTTGGAGAAGAGTTTGGCTAGAGGCTTGTGTCTAAATTATGTCCTATTGAGCATTTTATTGGGAATCCATCCTCCAATATGTATAACCCTCAATTATCTCTCTATTTCTATTCTAAATATTATATTTGACCATTAGGAACCCTTTTATGGCTAAGAACTACCCATAGGAAGAAGAACTAGGTTCATATGAGCTATATTGTGATAGTTATATTAAATTTTGTGACCAAATTGGGAGAAATTCGAGTTTGGGCCATTAGGCATTCGCAAAAAAAATTCTCTAGTAATTTTAGAATATGATGCATAATTTGATGGGGTGTATGTATCCACAATTGGATATGAGGAGTGCGTATCGCGAAACGTCGTAATTCGGTGTGGTAGGAGGGGTATTTGCATGTATAGGGGGCTCTATCATGCCAAATTCTTTATGTTGCATCTTAATAGCTATAATATATATGTTATATATATCATATTTAGTATTTTGGTTATGTTAAATGAGCTTGGGGAGAGTATCATGAGATTTTGGGTGCGTATCATAAGTGTATCATGAGCTATTGTGTGATACCCATGTGATGCACACCAGGTGTTTGATTATTGTGATAGGTGTGTGTGTGTGTGTGTGTGTGTGTGTGTGTGTGTATGTGTGTGTGTGTATATATATAATTATTATTAGGTGTATATATATATATATATATATATATGTATATGTATATGGGTATAAGAGATAGAGTGAAGCAATGTGGGAAGGGTGCTCGGGTTGGTGCCAGCAATGGTTGTTGTTGTTTTGTTATAGCTGCTGCTACAGTCATTATTATTATTACTATTGTTCTTATTGTTATCTGTTATTGTTGTATTTGTTGTTGTTGTGGCAAGTAATGAAGGAAGAAAGTGAGTGTTGGTCTCAGTTGTAAAGGGGGAGTTTGGCAGTATAAGCAGTGTGGAATGCTACTGTTGTGTTTGCAGCAAGAAGAGGTGCACAACTGCGGTATAGAAGGTTGGATGGAAATGTGTCATGGGGTGTTGGTTCAGCAGCATGCAAGGTTGCTACTGATGTTGTGTCGATGTGTGGGTTGGCACAGTAATGTGAAGTTTGGTTGTTGTTATTGTTGCTGTGTTGCTGGATGGTAGTGAGGTTGGTATTGGTGTGAGGACTATTTGTGTTTAAGGTGCAGTTGGGTTAGGGTTTTGACTGATGTTAGTAGTAATTGTGGGGAGCTTGGTAGTGTGTATGTGTGTGTTTTTTGAGGACTGATATAAGGGCAACAGTATAGAGTACATTGTGAGAGTGTTGGTCAAGAGTAGATTATCAATTAAGGGAAAGTAGGAAAGCAGGTAGGTGTGTCAGTTTATAGACCGGTGTATAATAGAGAAAGGAGAGGTGGTATTCAGGAGTTGTCAGCAGAGGACTGATACCAATGTATCAGTAAGTATCAGTTAAGGTAATAGGCTAGGAGGCTAAGGTATAAAGTATTGTTATAGGTATTAGAGTTAAAGTATTAATAATTTTTGGATTTCAAGCTAAGGTATGAGATGGGGGTGTTAAACTAGTGTAGGTATTAAGTATATAAAGATAATCGAGTTAAGTAAATACTAGCACAATATGTGAGTGGTATCTTGGAAAAGAGGTAAGATTATAATACTAGATATTGTTTAGAGACTAAGGTTTGAGAATAGATAGGGTAAAGTGTTAGTATATACTAAGGTTATGTTAGAGATAGACACTAAGTTAATGAGTAGAAACCAATTTATATATTAAGGTAATACTAGATAATAAAGATAACTAGTATATATATATACATATATATATATATATATATATATATATATATATATATATATATATATATATATAGTATAGCTAATACCTTTAAGGTATGGACCTAAAAACTTAGTCATAGCCTAGTATCACCTAGTATGAGCTAGTTAGTCTTATAACTAATTTAGAAGCTAGTTTTGAACCTATAATCAAGGTATTGACCTAGTTTGACTAGTATGACCTAGTTTTAACCTAGAAATTATATTTTAGTTTATTTAAGCATGATTATTACTTCATTACACCAAATAACATGTAATTTAGGTTTGTGTGATACCAGTTCGGACACTGAGTTGTATCATTTGCTCAGGACCACAGGCGAGTACATTCTCTGTCAGTTTTTTATATATGGTAGCTTCTATGTTACATGTATCTAGTATAGTTATACATGATTCTTGACATGATGTTACATTGATTGGTATATTCAGGATTCCGTTATGAGATGTTATTTCATGTTGGACCCTATATATGCCATGTGATTCTTGTATATATATAGACACCGATTCCTGAGAAGGATGGCCCCTGCTCTGTGAATCTTGTATCATAATGTGTCATGGTTGGATCCACTATACTAGTCGGGGCTTGGAGAGTGTTAGTTAGATATGTGATCATATCCATCCCTGTAAAAGTATTCATGTACAAGTACCATGTTAGTATTAATTATTACAAGTACCATATTATTATTAATCATACACTTCACATATGATTAACCAGGCCATGATCCCTATTCATGTTCCCAAGTCGATCACATGTCGAAACTAGTACTTACATACTTCGTATAGTTTCTTATTCCTGATTCCCTGTATTGGATATTATATTACCTATTATTTACATTTCCGCATTTCCATTATCTATTCCTATTTTTGTTCATTATCTTTTATTTCTTTACTATTTACTATTTCATAGTCTTTATCATTTATTTGAAACTGCTATTAGAGGTATGCTTCGCTCTAATCCTGATTTTATATATTTTTTAGATAATTTAGAGGATTGGTATCCTATACACTATGGACCTCAGGATGTAGTGGGTGGAGCTGGAGATGGTGGCTCAGGAGAAGCCGATACCGATTGAGGGAGACGATCAACTAGTCGTAGCTAGTTAGATATTATTGTACTAGATTTGTTTCCAGCCTTGAGACCTTGGATATGTTATTATTTTGAGACTTATATTGTTGATTGATCATAGTTAGACTCTTATACTCATTTTATTGTGTTGAGATGTATATTTCTAGACTTCTCTTGATCCTTTTATATCATATCTTGTTTTCATCTTTCTTATAGTTTTATTGTGATTAAGTATTAAAATTGACATTATATTATCATCATATCTTCCTTATGGAGTTGAGATTATTATTGACAGGTTATGATAGATTATTATGTGAGATTGATAGTTAGTATTGATGACCTATTATAGCATTCTACATTGTTATTATGGCATAGGCTGGGCGTTGCCACGTACTCGTGCCCGATCATAAGGGTACGGGTCATGACACATTTTAGTGGTGGCCTATGCAGGTCAGGCTTCGCAATTAGTATAATATCGTGGTAGTACAATGACTTAGTTGTAATACTACGAGCCTGCGATAGGATATAGGATAAGAGAATACTCAATCACAAATTAGGATTCCTTTGGAGAATCCTGGGATAACTCTTGAGAATCTTACTATAAACTCTAATTCAAAATCTGTTTCCACTTGTTCCCATTTACTCTTACTTGATCGTTGTTGAATTTAATTCTTGATGTTCATTACTGACTTTGATTCTTGTATCGAGATAAATTTTATGGACTGAATTGAGGTATATTATGATAACATATTTTGATGAGGATAGTGAGAAAGGTAATTGTCTGCCTTGGTTATGGAGCCTAGAGTTTATCTCAGCCATACTAGATGGCGTGGCAAAAATGTAAAGACCTAATTTTGGATGTACATATCTTAGTTATGGAATTTAGAGTTTCTCGCAGCTATATTAGTCGGCATAGTGAGAATTCTAGATAACATGATTATAGAGGTGCATACCTTATTTATGGACTCTATTTTTTTATCTCAGCTATGCTTACTGGCATGGTGAGGATTCTAAGTAACATGATTTCGGATAGATGTGTATAATTATCAGATTGTATCTTAATTGGTTTTGAACATATTATCTCTATCATTCAACCATGTTATCATTGAGTTTTGTTTTATCACCCTACTAGCTTAGGATAGAGATATCTATAGTTTCTCTAGTTAGTTCCTTATAGGGCTTTACCTTTATTTGTTCTTGAGGCAGCTTCCTTGATAGTGTAGTAGTTTGGTAACTTACATATATGTTATGTCAAGTTGAGTATTAGTGTTGGTTCTTGGGAGTATAGCTTGTGAGTCTAATAATAGTTCCTAGTAGGGTATATGAGCATTAGGTATCAGTGTATAACCTTATAAATGACTCATAGTATAGTACCATTTGTAACAATAGATTAAGATTAGTGTTAGAATATACTAAGTGCTTAGTATCATGGTATTAGAAATAAAAGAGTTGTTAGGAGGAGAGTAGTATACCAATTTATGATTCTAGGTATTGTTATCATATCATCCAGTATCTTTTAGAGATTTTAGATTTATATAGTGAGGGATCCAAGTAACAATTGAATATCATAGAATTATTTTGAGTATTAATGGTGCCTCACTATTCTATTGGTGCTTGATACTTGGTTGTGTAGAGATGTGTATCCATGAGATGTATTAGTGAGTGTGCCATGGTAGAGTGATACCCATAAGTATATAGGTGAGTGTGATAGAACGTATTATACTAGGTAGTAGGACTTGTGATATATGTGGAAATTGAGCATTAGTAAGGGTAGATGTATATGCACAAGTATATGTCTAGTGAGGATATATCACCTAGTATTTGAGGCTGTTGATGTGTTAGAGAATGATAAGTAGAGGAAAGAAGTAGAGTGTCTAGAATTGTGTGCACAAGTGCATAGTGGGTGATGTGTGAATTGCATGATGGTGAAATAAAGTACAGTATGGGAGCTTCATGAGTATCATGCAGTAAGAGTCTGGGTATTAGAAATAGAAATAGTGTGTCGATAAGGTAGGTTAGTGCTAAGTTATGTCACGCCTTAGAACCAGAATACTGGATAGCGGGAGCATGACTCAGCCAACCATACCTTACAGAATACTGAAGTAACCTGCAATGTTCTAAGGCTGTCTAGAGACAAGGAGGTGCATACTACAATCAAGTCACCTAGGGTTCAAGAACAACTATGTCTCAATCATCAACCAGAAAATATTAAGAATGAACATGTAAGATAAAGCAGTTAGGCATCCCTGACACTTTATCAGAATGATCATAAAACCAGTTATACAGAATGATGAACTAGTATATTGTCAAGAGTACATAATTGTAACTCAGTCATGGTCTAAATAATGTACAATAATATAAAAGTACTAATGTCCAGACAAACCGACTAACAAGTACTGTCGGCTAAATGCTAAAAGGTAATACAAAATAATACTCATAGTGGGAAAAAATAAAGTCATTCAAGTTCCTTGGCGGACATCCTTCTGGTGTATGCCATCGGTCAGATATATGACAGGATCCTCGAGCTTTACTACTAAACCTGGCCAATCAAAACCATCGGGGTCAGGCTCCGAGAGCAAGTATCACAAAGGAGCACAAGTGAATGAAGCAAAACCAATAAAGTACAAACATAGGAATTCATGCCACAACTGAAAGCGTAGGACCTTTCATCTAAGTAGTAGGACAACTCTACAACCAAATAAGGATAAGAGGTTTTGTACTACGCCGAGATAGGGTACGACTCACCAATTATGAATGCGACAAAGATACAACACACTAGTAAGAATCCTAAACACACATGGCACAATACAAGATAATATATTGGTATAATATATAGCTTCGATACATGACCTATTGTGACACATTGGCGCAACCCTGTAACCAAACAAGGAGATGGGTTAAACCATTGTGCCATAATAGTTCATGTCCCTAGACTATCAGTATATGCATAGAGAGTCAAGTTATAATGGCCAATCAGTTCTACGACTTGCTATGCCATATATGGGACATTCTGAAGACAGGTTTTAGGACTCGGTATGGCCAGTACGAGTTTATGGTAATGTTGTTCGGGTTGACTTATGCCCTATCGATATTTATGAATTTGATAAACAATGTGTTCCATCAGTACCTTGACAAGTTCGTGGTGGTGTTCATCGATGACATTCTCATATACTCGAAGAGGCCAGAGGAGCATGAGGAGCATCTGAAAATTATGTGGGATGTGCTGAGGAAGAAAAAGCTGTATGGAAAGCTGTCCAAGTGTGAGTTCTTTCTGGACAAGGTAAAATTTTTATGGCATATTGTGACTGGTGATGTAATTTTAGTAGACCCGAAGAAGATCACAGCAGTGGAGTCTTGGAAGATCCCTAGTTCAGTAGTAGAGATTAGGAGTTTCTTGGGTCTGGCAGGCTACTACAGAAAGTTTGTGCCAGATTTTTTGAGAATTGCTGAGTTGATGACCAAACTCACCAGGAAGGACGCAAAGTTTGTTTGGATAGAGCAGTTTCATACTGCTTTTGAGGAATTAAAATTGAGGTTGATTTTTGCTCATATTTTGATATAGCCATCAGGGTCTGGAGGATTCACTATCTATAGTGATGTATCGGGGAAAGAATTGGGTTTTGTTCTCCAGCAGAATACGAAGGTGATTGCCTATGCATCCAGACAATTACGTCCTCATGAGAAGAACTATCCTACCAATGATTTAGAGTTGCAGTGGTCATCTTTGCTTTAAAGTTGTGAAAACACTATCTGTACTGAGAGAGTGTGGAGATCTTCACAGACCACAAGAGCTTGAAGTACATTTTTACTCAGAAGGAGCTAAACATGAGGCAAAATCGGTGGCTGGAACTGATAAAGGATTTTAATATATCCTTACAATATCATCCAGAGAAGGCTAATGTAGTTGTCGATACCTTGAGCAGGTATCTGGTGGCTATATTTTTTATGAAGGACCGATATTTGTTGGAGGATCTGGAGAGCTTAGGCATTAAGGTGATCGTTCCTGGGATTATGATACAAATATGGGGTTTGCAGATACATTCAGAGTTGATGGACATGATCAAGATAGCCCAGTATAAGGATGTGTCTCTGAGGTGCATCAGAGCTCAGTTGAGAGCAGGATTGGAGGATAATTTTACTATTGCTGAGGATAGTTCTTTGCGGCACGGTATTAGATTATGTGTGCCTAGTGGGGAGCTACATGAGGAGGTATTGCAGAAAGCTCATCGCTCTCAGTATTACATGCATCCAGGTGCCAACAAAATGTATCAGAATATACGAGAGGGTATGTGGTGGTATGGCATGAAGAGAGATGTGATACAGTTTTTATCTAGATACTTAGTATGCCAGCAGGTGAAAGCCGAGAGGCAGAGGCCAGGTGGTTTACTTCAGCCATTACCTATTCTAGAGTGGAAGTGGGAGTATATTACTATAGATTTTATGTTCGGACTTCCACGATCTCCAGGAGGAAAAGACGTAATTTGGGTCATCATTGACAGGTTGACCAAGTCGGCCCACTTTTTGCCTTTCAAGGTAAGTTTGTCTACAGAGAAGCAGGCAGAGATGTATGCGAGGTAGATCGTCAAGATAGATGGGTTTTCCGTTAGCATAGTCTCGGATTAGGATAATCATTTTACTTCTCATTTTTGGAGGATTTTGCATGCGAGCTTGGGCACCCAGCTCAAGTTTAGTACTACATATCACCCCCAGATGGATGAACATTCAAAGAGGACTATTCGGACTCTCGAGGATATGCTGCGTACCTGTGTACTAGATTTTGGGGGATCTTGGGAGGACCATCTCTATTTGGTAGAGTTTACTTACAATAGCAGCTACAAGGCCAGTATAGAGATGTCACCATTTGAGGCTCTGTATTGTCGGAGATGTCGTACTCCCTTATCTTGGTACGATGTTGGAGAAAGAGGTTTTCTAGGGCCAGATATGGTGGTGGATGCAGTGGAGAAGGTTAAGTTAATTAGAGATAGATTTCAGGTGGCGCAGGACAGACAACAGCATTGGGCCAATAGCCACCAGAGGCTTTTGGAGTTTAAGGTATAGTTTTAGGTTTTGTTTTTTGTTGATACTGGTTGTTTGTTATAGATTAAATTCTTAAGGTTGTATTTTGTTCTAGGTTGGAGGTCTGGTGTTTCTGAGGATTTCTCCGATATAAGGCACGATTTGCTTCGGTGGAGGCGGAAAGCTTAGTCCGCGATTCATCGAACCCTTCAGTATTCTCAAGAGGGTCGGTGCAGTTGCCTACAGACTAGACTTACCACCAATATTGGAGGGAGTTCACAATGCGTTTCATGTATCGCACTTGAGATGGTACATGGCAGATCCTAGTCACGTATTGGATCATTCAAAGATAGAGTTGAGCCCTACTCTCAGCTATCCAGAGCAGCCAATTAAAATTCTAGATAGGAGAGAGAAGGTCCTGAGGAACCAGACCATTCTTATGGTATGCGTCGCATGGACACATCACTCTCTGGGTGAGTCTACTTGGGAGAGGGAGGATGAAATACGAGAGCGGTACCCGTATCTGTTTATCCCTTGAGGTATGTTCTTTCTTGTTCTGTTTTTCTTTTCTTTGGGTAGTTTAGTCTTTGAATTTTGAGACAAAATTATTTTAAGGGGGGTAGACTTGTCCTAACCTCATTTTCTAAAAAATGGTATTTTGGTCATTAACTAATTATTGTGCATGTTGTATATTTATTTATGGTATTATTTATTTATTGTTATATATTGTATTATATTTTAGACTTCTATTAGTGGACCTAACTAGACAAGACTTGACTCATGGACCAATATTTATTTTAGTTAGACTTGAGCCCAATAGCTAGCCCAATTCCTTATGTTAGTAATTTAATTAGTCAAACCATTAGGAATAGAACATTCCTTTCTTAATCCTCTCTTAATGATAACCCAATAGGGGTATTTGGGTCTTTGTAACATTACTTGGAGAGGGGGCAAGTGGCCGACCTATTGAAGGGGGGAGAAATTCTATCTTCTCATTTTAATTCATTTTATTCCGTTTTATTTTGGTTTTCTTCTCCAATTCAATCCATCCCTCTACCAAATTCTCACCAAATCACTTCTAATTACTCTCATTCTTCACTATTAGTAGATCTAGAACCAAAGATAAGACAAGAAGCACTAAGGAGGAGGAGATTGCATAAGTTGAGGACTCTTTGCATTCATTTGGAGACTTGCATTGGGAATCCATCTTCCAATAGGTACAATTTAGAATTTTCCTTATAATTACACTCTAAATTTGTAGTTTAATTATTAGAAACCCTTTTATGTGTTAGGACTACCTATAAAAAGTAGAATTGACTCCTAGGGACCCCTATTGCGAATGTTATAATATATTTTGTGCCCAATTTTAGGAAAATATGATATTGGTGCACCATGTATTTGTCAGTGGGTCTAGTAGACTAAATTAACATGTATTTGGTTGTGTGACACTAGTACTATATCCATAATTGGATACGAGTAGGCCGTATCATGACAATTTAATGATACGGGATAATTTGGGAGTTTTTCTTCGACAAGGGGGGCTGCACATGTCATATTGTGACATGGACACATAGATGAGTAGCTAGCACTTTATATTTCTTATAATTATTCTTCTAGGCTTGCTCATATCCTTTGTGATATATTTAGTGATGTGTTGGAGCCGTATCGCAAGCGTATAATAGAATTAGTGTGATACGGGTGCGATACACTCCACATGTTTGATGAAATATTTAATACTCTAATTAGTAGTCTTTATATCCATTTTAGATTGCTATGAGATGTATATATATAGGTATTTTACTAGATGTATATATGTTTATATATGTGTACTTATATATAGATGTTAATATATATATGTGTGTGTGTGTATATATATATATATATATATATGTTAGGTGTGTGTGTTTGTGTATGTTATAGTGTATGTGCTAGGTAGAGTTAGTTGCCAGTATATCTGTGGCAACTGGGGGAAACTTGTGAGCATATAGCTCAGTTTTGGATCAGCAGTGGGCTGCATTGAATTGATATAGCAACAACAGTAGCTCCCAGGATGGTGTAAAGCAGCAGTTAAAATATTACAACTGCAGTTAGTGTTGGCCCATTGGTCATGGTCGAACCAATTTTGATAATCGATCTAACCTGGAATCGATATAAGCTACTGCTACGCTTTTTAGATATACTGCAATGACTGCAACATCAACTGTTCAGAGCTGCTTTCCGTTGTCGTATCTATTTTTATTTTTCTGTATGCAATATAATTTTCTATTTCATTGAGTCTAGGAATATACTGTACACTGCATCGTACTTGCAATTAGGCTACCCTAAATTATTTTTAAAATAACCTATCTTGAAATAGCCTAAAATCCTACGTTTTGGTTGAGCTAAGTTGGGCCAAAAACTTAGCCCAGTTTCTGTTCTGTCCCTGAACTGAGGGAACAGAACTCGGACCAATTTCGTCCTGAGTTCGGCCTTACTGGACATTTTATTCAGAAACTTGGTTACACTGCATTTTCGGATACAACAACTATTTTAGAATATTTTGTAGACGAACTCTGGCCGAGTTCTATCCGAAATCTCCTTTGAGTAATCCTATAAAAAGAGAAAAGATTTTATATTTTAAAACATCAATTAATTTTCAATATTTTCTTCTCTTCTAATATACGAGTTCTAAAAAGTCTTCATTTTCACATCCCAAGCCAGTTATAATTCTCTAGTCCCAGTTGCCAATACGGTTTGGTCTAAAAGCTCAGAGAGTTGTAATCAAAAGCTTGTTCAGAAGTTTTTAATTTCATATTTGAAGTCTTCGAGCTCTTCGAATCCAAGCTCGTGTCTGTAAGAAGTTGGCAAGCCTTCGGATCAAAGCTTGTGTTCCATTCCTATAGTGGATTCCAACTGGGAGCAAGAGTTCTCCCGTCCTTACATTGAGGGATACCAGTATACATCATTATGTTTGCGTTTGCCTTCTCAATCTTTACTTTACTTTGGCTTATACTATGATAGCAGTGACATACCTGTAACACAATTGCTAGACTGTTATTATAGCTGTGACGGATACTTATATCTATGACACATATATAGCAGTCATGATAGTTGTATAACTTGATAGAAAGATTTTTAATTGCTAAATTTTGCTGCATACTCTATTCACCCCCCTCTAGAGTATCTTTCTACAATATGGCTGCCTCCACCCATGTTGAAATAAAGTTATCTTTTATCCCCTCCTGGATATCCCATGCTTGGAAGTTAGACGTCACCTGCGCTGACTCAAGGCACTTTAGTCCCTATCCATCCGAAGATCCTAGGTCGAAGCATAAAAATGACGTCTTAAATGAAATGATAGGACTTGGAAGGTTCCGTAATCGCCCTTGTGGGATTCCTTTCTTTGGCCTTCTTTTCTGTGAAAGTCCATGGAGTTTTTTTTGGTCTATTATATTTTGATCCTACAATTGGTATCATAGAATCTACTCTCTGAATTGTTTTCTCATCCCAATTTCTCCTACAATTGGTATCAGAGCATGTACTCTCTGAATTGGTTTCTGATCCCAATTGTTCGAAATTAAGTTTGGGAACTTGTTCCCAAGCCTAATGATCATTCGATCATTGGCACGCATTGGGTATTCCAAAATAAATTAAATGAGAATGGTTTAGTTATACGTAACAAGGCTAGACTCGTAGCTCAAGGATACAACCAAGAGGAAGGTATCGACTACGATGAAACTTATGCCCCAGTTGCGCATTTAGAATCCATTTGCATGCTATGTGCATTTGCATGTTTTCATAATTTCAAATTATTTTAAATGGATGTCAAAAGTGCTTTTTTAAATGGTTTCATAAAAGAAAAGGTTTTTGTAGCTCAACTACCTGGATTCACGAATTTCAAAAACCCTAATCATATTTTCAAGTTGAAGAAAGCCTTATATTGACTAAAACAAGCCCCTCGCGGTTGGTATGATCGCCTAAGCTCTTTTCTACTTGAAAATAGTTTTTCAAAAGAAAGGTTGACACAACACTATTTTCTAAATCTTTGAATAATAATCTTCTGCTAGTTCAAATCTATGTTGATGATATTATTTTTGGTTTTACTGATGAATCTCTTCGTCAACAGGGTGAGTTTGAGATGAGCATGATGGGGGACTTGAAGTTCTTCCTTTGACTGTAAATCATGCAAACCACAGATGGGACATTCATCAACCAAGCCAAGTACATAAATGATATGCTAAAGAATTTTGATCTGGAGTCAGCCAAGCCACTTGTGTAAACCCCCTAAATTTTTTAAATTTTATTTTAATTATTTTTATTAAATTATTGAATTTCTTTAAAGTATTTTCTTAGTTAATTAGAAAATAAATTTTATTGATTAAATTACTTATATAAATACTCATTTAAAATTATTCCACAAAATAATTTTTTATTATTTTTAGAGTCTTTTTAAAGGGTGATAGATTTTCTAGAATTTATTTTGTGCTCAAATATTTTTTTTGATTTATAACCTCATCTATATATGTAAATATATATATGTTAATAAATATAAAGTTATTAATAATAATAATAATAGTAATAATAATAATAATAATAATAATAATAATAATAATAATAATAATAATAATAATAATAATAATAATAATAGTAATAGTAATAGTAATAGTAATAGTAATAGTAATAATAATAACAATAATTGTAATAATAATAATAATGATAATAATAATATAATAAAAATAATAATAATAAGTAATACTAATAATAATAATAATAATAATAATAATAATAATAATAATAATAATAATAAAGTAATAGTAATAGTATTAGTAATAATAATAATAATAATGTTGTTAATAGAAATAAAAAGGAAAGGAAAAAGAAAAAGAAAAAGAAAAGAAAAGAAAAGAAAAGAAAAGAAAAGAAAAATAATGATAACTTAAAACCTAAAAACTAACAAAACTTAAAGCAATCTAATCCTAATTCCTAACTACCCCCTTCAGCCCACGACCCCACCCGCCTATTCCTAAAATCCTATACAACCTATTCCCATCTACCTAGCGCAGAGAACTCCCCCTACCCGCGCGCGCATGTGCGCAGCCCCGAGCCCATCTTCAAAGTATCATATCTCCCTCATATTTGATCCTTTTCTCGAGCGGTTTGTCCGTATACGTTCACAACCTAACCCTCTTGGATTTTCGTTCAAGCGGGACGAGTTTTTGCCCCCTAGATTGGTCAAAAAATTAACCGAAAGTTGGCCGAAAAACTGACTAAAAATAGACCAGAATTTTAACCCAAACTCCCATGTTCATGCCCAATTTTCCACCAACCTGTTTAATATTTTCAAAACATAATTGAAGGATTTTCTTCTCTTTAAATTCTAGAATTTAACTGTTCTTTTAGTTTTTATTAATTTGTTTAATTTGTTAAATTATTCGACCTCCAAAACGACCAAAAACTTGGTAATTTAAAATTAAAATTTTGTGATACGGAGTGGGTTCCACCAAACAGGGCCGCCTTATCGTATAACAATTGTACCAAAAGATGCGTATGGTATATCCTAACGTGTGGGCTTTCACGAAAGTTGATTCGAACATGTGTGCACGTCGGAATTAACCCGTATCCGTAAAACGTCACCGTATTGCAACTTTTGTAAAATACAATCCCACTTTGTGTACCCTCGTCAGAATGCGACAAAACTTGTGCCATTGGATTCGTGGTATCATGCTGGTCCTGTGACCCAAGTTTCACACGATTCTGAGACTGTTGACCAAGCCGCCTATTCGCGAGCCCCACGGTTTGACTTGAAGGGCGAATTTGTGATCGGCTCACAGGAATCCAAAATTGGACATATCGTTGAGTTCGTATCAACATTTAGAATTTTTTTGACCTATAATTTGTCCTATTTAGAGACCTTTACCTCTGACACGTATTTCAGAACAAAGTGGGCCACATTTGGAACCCGCTTTGACCTGAAATGATCATTTTGCCCTTGTGTCCAAATTGGACGAAAGGGTAGACTTTTCTGACTATCTCACTTATTCTGTAAATGTTGGTGATGTTTATTTTAGTATCCAGAGACGTTCATTCTGATGTTATAGTTTCTGATCCCTTGTGCTTGATGTTTGGATGCTTACACTTCGTAGCTTTCTTGCTAGGCAAGTATACATTGCCAAATTACTTACAGTACTTTACATGCTTATCATATTTTTATATATTCATTATATATGTGTTTCTTTCAGTCATAATTATATACTATATATGTTGACACACACTTGACACATAGTATCATGGGAGGGAAGGACAATCAGTAGGCGTATGGACTACCCACTCTGGTAAACCGTAGTAACTAGCACGCACTATGGTAGTTGTGTCACGATGGTCGCTACCCTCGAGGTATGTCGATTTCTGGTGTCGTGATGGTCGCTAACCTTGAGGTATGACGACTTCTGATGTACATGGACGTGTGTGTGAGTTATGAGATAGCATGTGTAACCTACACCTACCCATACGTCGAAAGGTTATCCTCATTATGCATTCATATAGATTGTCTAGTACAGCGTACTTATATATTTTCTGTCTATTATATATGTTTTACTGTATTCAATTAGCATGCTTCTATGTATCTTGTTACGTTCCTCTGAGGACCTGGTCCCTTTTCAGGTGTAGACGATCTTGACTATTCGCAGGAGCACGGATCAGGACTTGCTACTTCTCACTCTTTCGAGGAGGTCTTCTCTTTGAGCCTCATTGTTCTTTAGATGGACTTATTTTGTTTCTCTTATATTCTAGTTTGGTAGTGGATTTGTCTCCACCCAACTACTTGTTCTTATCAAGCATTTTATAGTTGATTCAATTTTATAGTTGATTGATTATTTATTTCTATTTAATTCTGTGGATGAGATCTAGTTATGCCCTATGACTTATGACATAAATCTATACCACTTATGAATTATTGGTTATAATACAGCGTACGTATGTATTATGGTTTCCATATATTGGAGTTGCCATATACATACGGCTGGCATACTTACATATTCCTAGTCCTACATATTTTGGGACTGGGGTGTGACATAATTTTATGGTAACCCATGCAAGTCGAGAGCATATTATCTCGGTTACATTACTGTACCGAGCAAGCCTGCACATAAGATTAGAGTATAGGATCCCATCTACTTATTTTATCACCTCCCTTAATTTTATTTTGTACTTTTATTTGATAGCTTGCATTACATCTAGCTTGATCCTTTCACAACGTTAATCTTATCTTTTCTTTCGTGCTTGATAGGGGTTAGGAAGGTGACTTGTACTAGGTATATACACTCTATTATTCAATAATACTATTAGTTAAATTATTATAAGTTGGGAAGTATATCTCATAACCTAGTATCACATAGTCCTTTTGACCCATTAATTAAGTGTAACTGAATGACACCAACTATAGGCTTGCATAAAAAGATAGTGTTTATCCAGATTGTAGAACTTAGAGGCCCATACCCTCATTTGGTCGACTAAAAATTTAGACAAGAAGTTAGTATGGCAATTGTAGAGACACAACACCGGACTAGTCTTATCTTCTTTGTGAACTTGAATTATTTTGTACCTTCCTTTATCATAATCCAACGTACTTATATTTTTTGGACTACCTCCGCTTATGCTGCTATTTTATAGCCTAGTTTTGCAAGTTTATTCTTTTATCGAGCTTGTTCATGACATATGTATTATTGGGGATGCCTACTAATACATTGTCTAAATCAGAATCAGTGTATTACGTTATGATCAACCTTAATGCACTTGGTTCGCTCTTCGTATGACTACTTTACGTAGATTGAGATATAGTTGACTCAGCATGTTAGACGAATATACTTTCCCTTTAGACATGTCCGAGCTTATCTTATCGGTTACATAACTGTAGTGATATGATCATATGAATAGAAATATACCAAAATAGGATCTCATCCGCAACTGCCCTTACAACTCTCTTTTTGAATTCTTTAATCGCCTTGAATCCCGTACTTGTATTCTATCACCTCCTCCTTAAATTCTTTATTATTGTTTTTTGTCTTCCCTTATTTCGGAAAGATGAACGCTCGTGCTTGGTATAAGTTTGATACACGGAGAATACTAGATATACCCCATAGGCCAATCATATTATTTTATGACTATCTTTTGCAATTAAGGGCATATCGCATGTGATATATTTGGTGTTAAATTTTTTGAGGATATGTTGATATTTTAACTAGATGACATACCCATGATGCTAATGGATGACACGAGTAGCAGTAGTAGTATTCTCTTTTTTATCACCATCTCATCCCCTTGGGTTGCTCATATTTTCTTCTATATCCATTCCTTATCCCATGCTTAATTCTTTCTATCGTAGTTGCATCTTTTTGTGCCATCATGAATTGTTGATTTACTTTAACCTCACCCTTTATTTTGTTAGTTAAAATATAACCGGGTTAGTAATGATTAATAACTGAAAATATGAGTTCATGATAACCCTTATGTATATGTACTATAACAATATCTGTATTCTCTTATTGTAAACCCCCTCTCTCAAAAATAGGTATTTTATGTTTATTTTGTATTTCTTGTATTTGTTTTAGATTATTTTTTGAATCAAATAAAACCCAATAATTTTATTAGGACACTTCACCGTGGTTTGGATATTAATAATATAGGATGGCCCCAAAATCTGTTTCGCCCATCATAGGAACTGGTCTACACAGGAGACACTACCTATAGGATCTTTTCGTGGCACAAAAATTCGATCCCTTGGTGTTAGTATGACATTAGTGTGACAACCATAGATTAATTGTTAAATATTTAGATAATTTATATATAATTTATTTGTGGTTATTTTTCAATCCCAACTTCCTACAATTAGCATCCCATAATTTCCCGTACCAAATTAGGCAATTTCTCTTTTTGTAAGATGTGCATATTATTTACTATTATCCTATTTTGTTGAATATCCATTTGGTTATTTACTTAGTTAATTAGATAATACAGTTAATTGATTTATTATAACTAAATAAATATCTAATTATTAATTATAAAATATTTCATAAAATATTTTGAGTGTAGTATTTTATTAAAATTTTATAAAAAAAAATTTTAGAATTTATTTTGTGTGCAATTATTATTTTTGGATTTTTTATGCTAATAAATATATAGTTAATAATAATAATAAGAAGAAAAGATAATAATAATAGCAATAATAATAGTGATAATAATAATATTAGTAATAGAAATAGAAAAACTAACTAACCCTAACTTAAAAGCTAACCTTAATCCTAAACCTACCCCTAATCCTATTCCCACAGACACCCCCCCGGCAGTAAAACCACTCCCCCGATCTTTCTCTCTCTCTCTATATATATATATATTCTCTCTAATATATATATACACATACATATACTATTACCATCTAAACCCTAAACCCTAACCCTACCCCAGCACCACGCCTCCGACCAACGTCGACCGGTGACCCCGCCGCACCGGTCGGCGATGCCGCACAGCAGCCACCGCCCCGTACCGTCGTCCGCCTCCGCCAGCGCGCGGCTGACACACGTGCACAGCAGCGCAGTCCGAGCCCATCTTCAAGGTGATGTATCTCCTTCATTTTTGATTATTTTTGTGAGCGGTTTATCCGTGTACGTTCATAACCTAACCCTCTAGGATTTTTATTCAAGCGGAACAAGTTTTTGTGTCCTAGATTGATCAAAAAATCGACCAGAAAATGGCCAAAAAACTGACCAAAATAGTCCAAAAATTTTGAACCAAACCCTCATGTTCATGCCCAATTTGCCATCAATCTGTTTAATATTTTCAAAATCTAATTGAAAGATTTTCTTCCCAATATAACCAAGAATTTTTAATTTATTTTATGTGTTAAATTATTCGGCCTCCAAAATGACCAAAAATTTGATAATTTAAAACTTAAATTTTGTGATACGGAGTGCGTCCTACCAAACGAGACCACCTTATCACATACTAATTATACCAAAAGGTGCGTATGGTATATCCTGACGTGTGAGCTTTCACGGAAGTTGATTCAGACGTGTATGTGCGTCGAAATCAACCTGTATCCGTAAAAAGTTCCCGTACCACAACTTTTATAAAATACTACCCCATCTTGTATATGCTCATCAAAATATGATAAAACTTGCGCCATTGAATTCGTGGTATCATGCTGGTCCTGTGACCCAAGTTTCATGCGATTCTGAGATAGTTGACCAAGCCGCCTATTCGCGGGCCCCACGGTTTGACTTTAAGGACGAATTTGTGATCGGCTCACCGAAATCCAAAATTAGATATACCGTTGAGTTCGTATCATCGTTTAGAATTTGTTTGACCTATAATTTATCCCATTTAGAGACCTTTACTTCTGACACACTTTTTGGTACAAAGTGGCCCACTGTGAAACCCGCTTTGACCCAAAATTACCATTTGCCCATGTGTTCAAATTGGACGAAGGGGTAGTATTTTCTAGCTATCTCGCTTATTCTGGGAACGTTGGTAATATTTATTTCAGTATCCAGAGATGTTCATTCGGGAGGCCATAGTTTTTGATCCTCTGTACTTGACACCTGGACGTTACACTACGCAGCTTTCTTGCCAGGCAAGTATACCTCGCCATTATACTATGATTTATATTTCATATGGTATATGCATTTTATTTCTGTTATTTAGTTCATATATTTTAACTGCTATATAAACTGCGCGTCCATGAATAACTTGGGTGCAACGACGGTGACGTCATATTTTATCTTTATTATATATTATGCATATCGACCTAGTTTTATGAGACCACCACATGATCATGAGGCATTCTTATGTTTCATTAGCCGTGACACAGTTGTTACTCGAGTATGAGTCTCATGTAGGATACGAACTTGCGTATTCGGCTGATCAACGATACGTATGGGATGTGCGATGGATAGGGGTAACTGCTGATAGGATTTGCATAATTAGAAGCCTTGGAAATTATTAGAGGTCTCATCGTGTCATGGATATGACATGCTTAGAGCATGGGGTAGGGAGGACAAGTAAGGCGTTTGGGATCCTTTGCACTTTTCTTGTGTAACCCGTACGCTCCGCCAGAGATGCGCGGTCAGATGACCCTTATATTATCTACAGGCGGCCTCTGACGTTCAAAAGACGTCATACTTTTTAGGCCCCTGATTCTCCAAGAGAATCATGCCAATCCTATTTTAGCCAGATAGCCCACGTGTTGGAAAGTTGTTCTCAAAGTGCATTCACATAGGCGGTTAGACGACCCTTTGGATGTTTAATTTCAGTATTTTATTGGCATGCTTCTATGTATCTTGTTATGTCCCTCTGAGGACCTGGTCCCTTTTCAGGAGTAGACGATCATGACTATTTGTAGGAGCACGGATCCGGACTTACTACTCCATTCTCTTTTGAGGAGGTCTTCTCTTCGAGCCTCTCTGATCATTAGTTGATGTACTTATTTTGTTTCTCTTAAATTCTAGTTTGGTAGTGGATTTGTCTCCACTCAACTACTTGTTCTTATCAAGCATCTTATACTTGATTCAGTTATATAGTTGACTAGTTATTTATTTCTTTATGATTTCTGTGGATGAGATTTAGTTATGCCCTGTGACTTGTGACAATTATATACCACTTGTGAATTATTATTCATAATACAACATAAGTATGTGTTATGATTTCTGTATATTAGAGTTTCCATATACATACGGCTGACATGCTTACGTATTCCTAGTCCTACGTATTTTGGGACTGGGACGTGACACATATTATTTTTAAACCTTAAGTAGCATCCTTTAGTCTAACATGAATTAGTTGGATTGTTAAAATAATTCATACATCTAATAGTTTTATAAAGTTAGTCAAGACCTTAATTGCTGCCCTAAAACTTAGACTAATCTTAGGAAAGAGTTGAAGGCACTTGTTACGAACTGATGACTATGACAAATCGTTGGCGAGGTAGCGACAGCTGCAGCTAGACAATTATAGTAGAGTAGTCAAATTATTTGTAGCCATACTGGCCAGGTAGCGTGGCAGTATTAGACTAAGATACTTGAAGGTTACAAAAAAAAGTCATGGTTATGAGATTCCAGACAAGTATCCTAAAATTTTCGACCCAATGAATAAATTTGCCTTACAACCTAGACAATAGCATCAAAAGACTTGGACTACTAGTAGAATTCTTGTAATTTGGATAGTGTAGATGAGTTTGAGGATAAAAGAATAGTGTATAGACAATAAGGAAGAAACATATTAGGGTGGCTGACCATAACCCTTTAGGAAGCACTGCAAGCTAGCAATGAAGTGTTAATAGCTATAGTAATTTATTATGAATATGGGTTAGTGTTAATTTTGAGGACAAAATTATTGTAAGTTGGGTAGAATGTAAATCCCCTAAAATTTTAAATTTTATTTTAAGTATTTTTATTAAATTATTAAATTTTTTTAGAGTATTTTCATAGTTAATTAGAAAATAAATTTTATTGATTAAATTACTTATATAAATACTCATTTAGAATTATTCCATAAAATATATTTTTTTTTATTTTTAGAGTCTTGTTAAAGGGTGACAGATTTTCTAGAATTTATTTTGTGTTCAAATGTTTTTTTTTTGATTTATAACCTCATATATATATATGTAAAAATATATGTTTTAATAAATATAAAGTTATTAGTAATAATAATAATAATAATAATAATAATAATAATAATAATAATAATAATGATAATAATAATATAATAATAAGAATAAGAATAAGGAATACTAATAGTAATAATAATAATAATAATAATAAGTAGTAGTATTAGTAAAAATAATAGTAATAATAATAATATTGTTGTTAATAGAAATAAAAAGGAAAGGAAAAAGAAAAACAAAAGAAAAGAAAATAAATAATAATGATAACTTAAAACCTAAAAACTAACAAAAACTAAAGCAATCTAATCCTAATTCCTAACTACCCCCTTCAGCCCACGACCCCACCCGCCTATTCCTAAAATCCTATACAACCTATTCCCATCTACCGAGCGTAGAGAACTCCCCCTCCCCCTTCTGTATATATATAAATTACATATATATATATATATATATATATATATATATATATATATATATATATATATATATATATATATCTTTATATATATATTTATATATATATATATATATATAAGAAACTAAACCCTAAACCTAATCCTAATCTCCTTCCTCGGCGACCGAAAACCGACCGCAGCTACCACCCCGCACCGCCGCAGCCGCCGGCGAGCGTACCGTCGTCCACCCGAGCGCGCGCTCGCGCGCGCATGTGCACAGCCCCGAGCCCATCTTCAAGTTACCATATCTCCCTCATCTTTGATCCTTTTCTCATGCAGTTTGTCCGTGTACATTCACAACCTAACCCTCTAGGATTTTTTTCAAGCGAGACAATTTTTGTTCCCTAAATTGGTCAAAAAATTGACCGAAAGTTGGCCGAAAAACTAACTAAAAATAGTCCAAAATTTTAACCTAAACCTCCATGTTCATGCCCAATTTTCCACCAACCTATTTAATATTTTCAAAATATAATTGAAGTATTTTCTTCTCTATATAACCGAGAATTTAACTGTTCTTTTAGTTTTTATTAATTTATTTTATTTGTTAAATTATTCGACCTCCCAAACGACCAAAAACTTAGTAATTTAAAATTGAGATTTTATGATACGGAGTGCGCTCCGCCAAACGGGACCGCTTCATCGCGTACCAATTACACCAAAAGGCACGTATGGTATATCCTAACATGTGGGCTTTCTCGGAAGTTGATTCAGACGTGTGTGTGGGTCGAAATCAAACTGTATCCGTAAAAAGTGCCAATATCGCATTTTTTGTAAAATACCACCCCACTTTGTCTACGCACGTCAGAATATGACAAAACTTGCACCATTAGATTTGTGGTATCACGTTGGTCCTGTGACCCAAGTTTTATGTGATTCCGAGATAGTTGACCAAGCTGCCTATTCGCGGGTCCCATGGTTCGACTTGAAGGGCGAATTTGTGATCGACTCACCAGAATCTAAAATTGGACATACCGTTGAGTTCATATCGACGTTTAGAATTTGTTGGACCTATAATTTGTTCTATTTAGAAATCTTTACCTTTAGCACGCATTTCGGTGCAAAGTGGGCCATATATGAAACCTGCTTTGACCTAAAATTACCGTTTTGCCCCTATGTCCAAATTGGATGAAAGGGTAGACTTTTCTGACTATCATACTTATTTTGGGAATGTTGATGATATTTATTTCAGCATCCGGAGACGTTCATTCTGATCCATAGTTTTTGATCCCTTGTGCTTGACGTTTGGACGCTTACACTTTGCAGCTTTCTTGTCAGACAATTATACCTTGCCAAATTGCTTACAGTACGTTGCATGCTTATCATATTTTTATATATTCATTATATATGTATTTTTTTCAGTCTTAATTATATACTATATATGTTGACACACACTTGACACATAGTATCATGGGGGTAGGACAATCAGTAGGCTTATGGGCTACCCACTCTGGTAAACCATAGTAACAAGCACGCACTATGGTAGTTATGTCACGATGGTCGCTACCCTCGAGGTATGACAGCTTCTGATATACATGGACGTGTGTGTGAGTTGTGAGATAGCATGTGTAGCCTACACCTACCCATACGTCGAATGGTTGTCCTCATTATGCATTCATATAGATTGTCTAGTACAACATACTTATATATTTTCTATCTATTATGTATATTTTACTGTATTCAATTGGCATGCTTTTATGTATCTTGTTACGTCCCTCTGAGGACCTAGTCCCTTTCCAGGTGTAGACGATCTTGACTATTCATAGGAGCACAGATCGGGACTTGCTACTTCTCTCTCTCTCTCTCTTTCGAGGAGGTCTTCTCTTCGAGCCTCATTGTTCTTTAGATTGACTTATTTTGTTTCTCTTATATTCTAGTTTGGTAGTGGATTTGTCTCCACCCAACTACTTGTTCTTATCAAGCATTTTATACTTGATTCACTTTTATAGTTGATTGGTTATTCATTTCTATTTGATTCTGTGGATGAGATCTAGTTATGTCCTATGACTTATGACATAAATCTATACCACTTGTGAATTATTGTTCATAATACAACGTACGTATGTATTATGGTTTTTATATATTGGAGTTGCCATATACATACGGCTCCATTGCTTACGTATTTCTAGTCCTACGTAGTTTGGGACTGGGGCATGACAACTTGGAACTCCGATGGCAACCTCAACTAAGCTTCATGTAGATGAACAAGGCAAACTAGTTGTCACACGTAAGTATCAAGGTATGATCAGTAGTTTATTATATTTAATTGCTAGTCATCTCGATATTATGTTTAGTGTTTGCATTTGTGTAAGATTCCAAGCTAACCCTAAGGAATCATATTTATGCGCTGTTAAGTGTATCTTTTGATACCTTAAGAGTACTCATATTGGCTTGTGGTATCCCAAAACCACGTCCTTCGACCTAACCAGTTATTCGGATGCTGATTTGGCTGGATGCAAAGTAGACAGAAAAAGTACTAGTGGTACATGTTATTTCCTAGGTAAAGCTTTAGTCTCTTGGTTTAGCAAGAAACAAAATTCTGTCTCATTATCAACTACTGAGGCTGAGTATATCACAGCATTACATTGTTGTGCATAAATTTTATGGATGAAGCAAACTCTAAAAGACTACAACTTACAATATTTACATATTTTTATTTACTGTGATAACACTAGCACTATTAATTTGACTAAGAATCTTGTGTGTGAATAGCAGAAGAGAGATCCAACTATTTACGTTGAGAATTAGGAATTTTAGATATCAATAATATTAATTATTCTTATCTTATTGAATTACTTCTAATATACAAAAATTATTTTGGAGACAAGCTTATAAAGGATCTATCTGTCACCACGGATATGGCTAAAGCGAAATGGAACTTAAGTGTCCCCCGGAAGACCTCCGCTAGCTGGGATATTACCCCTATAGCTACTCTTAGACAATCGTGGTATACGAAAAGTAATTCGTAAAATAATTTTAATTATATTTATTTAAATTTAAAATCAATAACTTCTAATGATGACTAGATATCTAGCTGTTATGTTTTAGTCTATATTTTTTTTTACTTTATGTCTATATATCTTGGAAATGTCTTATACATTCCAATGATTAGATTTTATTTATGCATTTCTAGTTATAGTAATTTGTGTATGGTAAAACTCTTTCAGTTAGCTGTACTCAAAAGTTTATCTATTTAAAGTTTTATTCTATTTACATGCATATTAACTTTTCTGTCTCGCTTAGTATTCATATTTAGCTACTGCATTTTTTAAATGCTCTATTTTTGTGAAATATATGCAATCTATTTTTTCTTCACTTGCCTTTTTTTTGTAAACATATTTTGCAGGGAGCTTCCTTCTCCTAGAAATTTTGCTAATTGGCAACAAGGAAGAAAAAGATACAACATCTGGTGACTACAATTGATACAATTGAATCAGTATAATTGATTTTTAATTCAGTTCGATCAAGATATTATATCGGTCAAGGTTTGTCAATTATCAAAATAGGGAAGATTGTTGGCCCATTGGTCATGGTCGAACCGATTTTGATAATCGATCTAACCTGGACTCGATATAAGCTACTATGACGCTTTTCAGATGTACTGCGATGACTGCAACATCAACTGTTCAGAGCTATTTCCCATCATCATTTCTATTTTTATTTTCCTGTATTCAATATAATTTTCTATTTTATTGAGTCTAGGAATATACTATACACCATGTCGTACTGAAAATTAGGCTACCCTAAATTATTTTTAAAATAGCCTAAAATTCTATGTTTTGGTTGAGCTAAGTTGGACCCAAAACTCAGCCCAGTTTCTGTTCTAGCCCTGAACTAAGGGAACAAAACTCGGCCCGAGTTCGGCCTGAGTTCGTCCTTAGTGGACATTTTGTTCAGAAACTTGGTCTTCCTGCAGTTTCGGATACAACGACTATTTTTTGATATTTTGCAGACGAACTCTGGCCGAGTTCTGTCCGAACTCTCCTTTGAGTAATCCTATAAATAGAGAAGAGATTTCATATTTCCAAATATTAATTCACTTTCAATCTTCTCTTCTCTTCTCTTCTGGTATACGAGTTCTAAAAAGCCTTCATTTTTATATCCCAAGCAAGTTATAATTCTTTAGTCTCAGTTGCTAGTACGGTATGGTCTAGAAGTTCAGAGAGTTATAATCAGAAGCTTGTTCAGAAGTTCTCCACTTCACACTTGAAGTCTTCGAGCTCTACGGATCAAAGCTCGTGTCTATAAGAAGTCGGCAAGCCTTCGAATCAAAGCTTGTGTTCCATTCGTATAGTGGATTCCAACTGGGAGCTAGAGTCATCTCGCCTGGATTAGTCCTCACATTGAGGGATACCAGGATACATTGATGTGTTTGCGTTTGCCTTCTCACTCTTTACTTTACTTTAGCTTATACTATGATAGTTGTGACATACCTGCAACACAATTGCTAGACTATTATTATAGCCATGACACATACTTATATCTGTGACACATATATATCAGTCATGATACTTGTATAACTTGCTAAAAAGTTTTTTAGTTGCTAAATTCTGCTGCATACTCTATTAACCCCCCTCTAGAGTATATTCTATTTTATTTTGATCCTACAGTTGGTTGGCAGCAGCATTGTCAACAAGTGCACTGCTGTGCACTTGCACTATACTAGTCAGGTTTGAGTTCAGTAGTGCACTGCTATTAAGGGGTAGGTCTATGATGTTGCTGCAACATGCAGTTGGGCAATCGAGCTTGAGTGAGGGCTGCTCAGTGAGGGTTTTGCTGCCACATTTGGAGTTGGTATGGTGAATTAGATTATGTTCAGTTTGGAGTTGAGTATGACAGTTGTCACGACCCACACCCGGATATTCGGGCATGGATACGTGGGTACGTCCATCCTACGCCACAGCATTGGCAGTAGAACATTGTCTGGTCAACTCTAACTAACTAAATATCTCAAATATATATATATATAATATCTGTCAATCATCTCAACTCCAAAAGGAGAAACAATATAGTATCTCACAATGTAACTATACTTAATCACAATGCAAACTAAGGAAGATAGAGCACGAATAAAATAACGAAGATAAGAATTAAGATATAATCCACAAGTCTGAAATAATATACATGCCATGTAACTCAATAAAAGTCTAATACAAGTCCACCAAAATAAACTAAATCTCCTTAGGCTCTGCAACTAAGTCCTCCTGGTCTACAAGAGTATCCTCTAAAGGTACGCCTTCCTGCGGTCCATAGAATGTAGGATACTGACCTAATAGCCAATTATCTGGAAAAATATATCCTGTCAGGATTGGAGCGAAGTATATACCTCTGAAAGCAGTTTCAAATACATAATTGAGCATATAAAAAAGATAATAGAAAAGAATACAAGATAACTAAACAACATAATAAAATAAACTAGAGTGAACATGTAATATACTAAAATGAAGAACAAGCAATATGAATATCTGCAATATGGGAATAACTGAAATTTAACCAATGTGCCTTGGAATACAAGTTCATTATGTGATTGGTTTTGGTTGAGCACAAATATAATATGGTAACTCGATTACAAGTATGGTATGTAATCGACATATACAAGAATACACTGGGGCTTTGATCACATAATCAACTCCTACTCCCCCATCCCCAACTAATACCAATGGATCTAATCACGACATATTACGAACACGAATATGGGCACACTGAACACGAGCAGTATGTATACACGAATATAAGCACACTGAACATGAGCAGTATATGAACACGAAATACAATAAATTAATACCCGATATACATGATAAAATATATATGAAGGAGTACCTTCTGAATACGATAGGGGATAACATCTTCTGACAAGATCCATGTATTACCAGTCCATGAAATTATCGTGTCAGAATCAAGTATACAGTGCTAAAACATGAGATATATACACTATTATGGATTAAAAACTAATAGAGAAATGTACTCGCCTGAGGTCCTGAGCAAGGTGTGTCTCTCGATGTCCAAGCTGGTGCCACACAGACCTATATATGCTATATGCATCAATACAAGGTTTTTGAATGAAAATAAGTTAAACTAGTTCAATTCTAGGTCATAAGGCCATTTCTAAGTCAAAATAGCCAAACTAGGTCAAACTAGTCAAACTTGGTCAAACTAGCTATTTCTATGTTGTATGAGTCTAACTCTAGGATATTAGGTCCATACACTATGTAACTAGACCACACTAGCTATGCTAATATACTAGGATACAAACAAAGCACCGTATCATAAGATACGTAAGTTATTAGATATAAAAATAATAATAATATATATATATATATATATAAGAAAGTATATATAGTACTCTTAGTCAAACTAAAGCTAAGTGGATACCTTGGCATTGAACCAATGCGGTATCTCACCACCTACACACCCATCTTGATACTCAAAATCAATACCTTGAGTATCAACTAATACCTTGATATCAAACTAGTACTCAATAGTATATATATATATATATATATATATATATATATATATAACTACTAGTCTAACAATATGTATACATAACTAACTAGTCTACCATAAGCTAACTAACTAAAGCTACAACTCAAGGCTAACCCCCTTACCTGCTCTAGCTGCTGCCCTCTTGTTGTTGCTGCTGGCTTTGTTGTTGTTGCTGCATAAGCTACTGTTCTTGCTTGCTGTCCATACTGCAATGGCTACGACAGTTGCTGTCTCTGCTGCTAATGTTGCTGGATGTTATTGCTCTTACTGCAGTTGCTGCTGTAGGCTTCTCTTGCTGCAGTTGCTTGCTGTGGTTGCTGTTGTTGCATGCTACTGCAGGTTGCTGCATAATGTTGCTCTAGCTGATGTGGCTTGCTGCATAGTTGCTATGGTTCACACTGCTCCTCTTGCTGTGTAGCTGTACAGTTGCTGCAGTAGCTGCTTTGGACACTGCTACTCATGCTCCTCTTGCTGTGGCTGCATACATGCTGAACCCACTGTGTCCCAACCCCCCTCTCTGAATACATACGACACTCACACTCACTCACTCACTCACATTATATGCATACACACACATATGAATATATATATATATATATATATATATATATATATATATATATATATATATATATATATATATATATATACACACACACACACACACACATACACATATATGAATATAAATACCTACAAATACATATATACATATATGCAATCTTTATGTATATATAATCACATACATACATACATACATACAACAACTAACAAATACACACACACACACACACACACACACACACACACACACACACACACACACATATATATATATATATATATATATATATATATATATATATATATAACTAAGTATATACATATAGCTAACTACACTAGTAATGCATATGAACCCCCTATCTTTCATGACCACCAATTACCTCAAAATGAAATATAGACATTCTCATAAATATACATATACATATATATCATACAATCATAATAATTATATCATTCTAATATCTATTACCATAGAAAATGAATTTAAATACAATAAAGCAAATACGTGGAGTGTACCGCACCCGTATCACACTTATTCTATGATACGCTTGTGATACGGCTCTACCACACAACCAAACATATTCCGAAGGATACGAGCAAGTCTAAAATCATAATTATGAATAATAAGAAGAACTAATTACTCAACTACATGCCCGTGTAAAAATATGACATGCTCAAACCCCCATGTCGGAAGAAAACTATCAAAATAACCCGTATCGCCAAATTATCAGGATACAGCCTACACGTATCCAATTATGGATACGACACTAGTCATACATAATCAAACACATATAAATTTAGTCTAATTGACCTATGGACAAACACAAGATGTGCCAATCTCAGAATTCTCCCAAAATTAACACAAAATACACAAAATACCACATAACTTTCTCCATAGGCCTCCTATGAACCTAATTCCAATTCCTATGGGTAGGCATAGTATATGGAAGGGTTCTTAATGATTAAATTATAGATTTAGAGTCTAATTAGAGAAAAAAAACTTAATTATACCTTTTGGGAGATGAATTCCTAATAAAATCTCCAAATTAGGTGTCAAGAGCCTTCAACTTGTAGAGTCTTGCTCCTTCTTATAGATCCTTGCTTCCTTCTTATAGATCCTTGTTCTAGTAGCCTCCAATGAAGAATAGAAAAGGAATTGGAAATAAATTTGAGTAGAAATTGGTGTGGGAATAAAAAAATTGGAAGAGTGAAAATTCTAGATCTAGATTTGGAATGACAAATGAGAAGAGAGAGTCTCTCTCCTCCCTATGGTGGCCAGCCCTTGCCCCTCCTCTAAGCTACTATGGAACGTCCAAAATACCCCTTGGGTCTTGTCATGAAGAAATAATTAAGGAGAAAAGGTTCTAGTCTAATTGGTTTCACTAATTAATTTATCCTCCTAATGAATGGGCTTTCTATTGGGCTCAATTCTAACTAGAATTAAATATTGGTCCATGGATCTAAACTAAACTAGTTAGGTCCACTAACACAAGTCCAAAAATAAAATCAAACATCTAACAATAAATAAATAATATAATAAATAAATATTTATAACATGCATAATATTTAATATAATAATCCTAAAATAAATATACCCATGCCCAATTACCAAACTATCCTTAGTTGAAAAAGTGAGGGTGACAATCCTACCCACCTTAGAAAATTTTTGTCATTGAAATTAAGGAAGAAACTAACTTCCAAAAGCAATCAATACAAGCAAGGAAAGAATTATATCTCACGGCTCAAACAGATAAAGATATCGCTCGTGCATCTCGGCCTCTTGCTCTCAGGTACTCTCTCCTGGTGAGTGATGCCTCCACGCGATGCACACCAAAGGAATGGTTTGGTTCCTCAGCACTTTCTCTCTCCGATCCAGAATCTCATCTGGCTGCTCTGGATAGTTAATAGTAGGGCCCACCTCTATCTCCGAGTGATCCAACACATGACTAGGATCTGCCATGTACCGTCTCAGCTGTGACACATGAAATACATTGTGCACTCCCTCCAATGCAGGTGGCAAGTCTAGTCTGTAAGCAACTGTATCGACCCTCTCAAAAATACTGAAAGGTCCGATGAATCGGGGACTAAGCTTCCTACCTCTACCGAAATGAATCGTGCCACGTGTCAGAGAAATCCTCAAGAAAACCAGATCGCCAACCTAGCACAAAACACAGCCTTAGCACTCTAACAAAAACAAATAATCACAAGCAATGCAAAATAAAATCTATACCTCAAACTCCAATGGTCTTCGGTGGTTATCGACCCAATGCCGCTGTCTGTCCTGCGCCACCTAAAGTCTATCCCTGATAAGCTTCACATTCTTAGCTGCATCTACGACCATCTCTAGTCCCAATAAGGCTCTCTCACCAATATTATCCCATGATAACGGAGTGCGGCATCTTTGTCTATACAATGCCTCAAACGGTGACATCTCGATACTGGCTTGGTAGCTGTTGTTCTAAGAAAACTCTATCAAGTGAAGATGATCCTTCCAAGAGCCTCCAAAATCTAAAACACAAGTGTGTAGCATATTCTCGAGAGTCTGGATAGTCCTCTCCGACTGCCCGTCTGTCTGAGGGTGATATACGGTACTGAACTTGAGCTAAGTGTCCAAGCTAGCCTGCAAACTCCTCCAGAAGTGGAACATAAAGCGACTATCCCGATCCGAGATTATGCTTACAGGAACTCTATACAATCTGACTATCTGATACATATACATCTCCGCGAGCTTCTCCGTAGATGTACCCACTTTGAATGGCAGAAAATAGGCTAATTTGGTCAACCTGTCTACGATGACCCAAATTGCATCTTTATCTCCTGGAGAACGTGGAAGCCCTGAAACAAAGTCCATCGTCACATACTTCTACGTCCACTCTAGAATGGTAAAGGCTGAAGCAATCCACCTGGCCTCTGTCTCTCTGCCTTTACCTGCTGGCATACCAAGCATCTTGATACGAAGCTAGCTACCTTCCGCTTTATACCATCCTACCAAATATGCTCTCTCATGTTCCTATACATCTTGTTGGCACCTGGATGCATAGAGTACTAAGATTGATGCACCTCCTAAAGAATCTCCTCCTATAATTCTCCACTCAGCATACACAATCGGGTATCATACCGTAATGATCCATCAACTGCAATGCTGAAGTCCTCTGCCAATCCTATCTGGATATGTGCTCTGATGCTCCTCAGAGACTCATCCTCGAACTGTACGGCTGTGATCCGGTCTATCAACTCTAATTGTACCTGAAGTCCCCACATCTGTGCTATAACTCCAGGAACTAATACCTCAATGCCCAAGCTATTAAGATCGGCCAACAAATATATGTCCCTCGTCAAGTACATAGCCACTGGATACCTGCTCAAAGCATCCGCGACTACGTTAGCCTTCCCTGGATGGTACTTCAAAAAATATTAAAATCCTTGAACTGTGTGACTCTGATCCGGTCCATCAACTCTGATTGTACCTGAAGTCCCCATATCTGTGCCGCAACTCCAGGGATTAATACCTCAATGCCCAAGCTTTCAAGATCGGCTAATAAATATTTGTCCCTCATCAAGTACATAGCCACTGGATACCTGCTCAAAGCATCCACGACTGCGTTGGCCTTTCCTGGATGGTACTTCAAAGAAATGTTGAAGTTCTTTATCAACTCCAAGCATCGCCACTGCCTTATGTTGATCTCTTTTTATGTAAACGCATACTTCAAGCTCTTGTGATCTGTAAAGATCTCTACCCGCTCTCTATACAAATAGTGCTTCCATAGTTTAAGAGAAAAAATAACTGCTACCAACTCCAAGTCATGAGTAGGATAATTCTTCTCATGCGGGCGTAATTGCCTGAAAGCATAGGAAATCATCTTCCGGTTCTACTACAACACACAACCCAAACCCTTACCTGATGTATCACTATATATAAAAAATTCTTCTGCCCTTGATGGTAATGTCAATATTGGAGCTATAGTCAACCTCTTCTTTATCTCCTCAAAAGTAGACTGACAATCCTCAATCCAGACGAACTCTACGTTCTTCCTGGTTAGTCTAGTCATCGGCTCTGCAATCCTAAAAAATTTCTGAATAAATCTTTGATAATAGCCTACCAGTCCAAGAAAACCCTTGATCTCTGCTATTGAACTCGGGGTAGACCATGACTCAACTGCTAAAATCTTCTTCGGGTCCACTGAGATCCCGTCTCCTGTAATCACATGCCCAAGGAATTCAACCTTATCAAGGAAGAACTAACACTTTGAAAGCTTGCCATATAGCTTATCCTTCCTAAGGGTCTCCAGAACTATCCTCAGGTGCTTCTCGTGCTCCTCCGGGGTCTTCGAATATATTAGTATATCATCAATGAATACTACCACAAACTGATCCAAGTACTGATGAAACACCTTATTCATCAGGCTTATAAATACCATCGGGGCATTGGTCAACCCAAACAAAAACACCAAGAACTCAAACTGCCCATACCGAGTCCTAAAACCTATCTTTGGAATGTTTTTCTTCTTTACTTTCACCTGGTGGTACCCCGACCTCAAGTTTATCTTTGAGAATACCTTCGTTCCGCTCAACTGATCAAATAAATTATCAATCCGCGACAACGGGTATATATTCTTGATAGTGAGGTTGTTGAGTGCCCTGTAGACGATACACATGTGTACCGACCCATCATTCTTTGGTACAAAAAGTACTGGAGCACCCTACGGTGATGAACTGGAGCGGATAAAGATCTTGTCCTATAACTCATCCACCAGCTTCTTCAACTCTGCTAGTTCGTTGTTGTTCACTATATAGATGTGCTATGATATTGGCTTCGCGCCTGGAACCAAATCTATAGAGAAATCCATATCTCTGTCTGGTGGAAACCCCGACAACTCCTTCGGAAAGACGTCCATATACTCAGTAATCAATAGATGTGGCAGCTCCTGCTCTTCTACCAAAGCTCCATAGAAGTCTCCTTCGCTCAGCTCTATTGCTCCTCTGACAAACTCAAACTCTGGCTCTCCTGGTGTCTGAAACAAAATTTTGCCTACTCAATAATCGATACTAGCATGATATCTACTCAAACAATCCATCTCGAGTACTATATCGTAGCTCGAAAGTGGCATTACGAGTAGACATACGCTCAACTCTCGGCCTTTCAAGAAAACTCTCTGGTCCTTGCAAACATCACTGACCAGGATAATGCCACCCCCAGTAGTGATCATATTTTAGAACAAAAGATACAGATACAAAACTATGTGAAGCACCAAAATTAAATAAAGCATGAGCTAAAAAAGAATCAAGATAGACTGAACCTGAGATAACATCACTGACTGGCTCCTCCTCCTTGACGGTCAAGGTAAAAGCTCGCCCCTGTCGCTGGGCACCTCTCTGCTGCTGTTGGTGCTGAGCAAACTGCTGCTGTTGTGGAGGTAGAGGAGGTCCTCTCTGCTGTCCCGCTGGTGGTCTCGCGGGTGCTCTCTGTGCCTGAGCTCCACCCTGAGCTGTACGAGCTAGAACTTTAGGACAAGCCCTAAACTGATAGTCTCCTAATCCGCAGAATAAGCACTGGCCCAATCTCATCCTGCATGTATCACATCCATATCCTTGCTTCTTGCAGAAAGTACAAGGAATAGCTGCCCTTTGGATTTGGTACATCGGTTGTGCCGACGCTCTAGCTGGTCCATGATACTGCTACCTTGGATGCTGGAAATGCCTCTTGTACTGCTGCTAAAAATAAGGTCGCTTTATTAGACATGTGTTGGTACTGGATCCTCCTGTGTCCCTCGGCCTCTTAGAGCCAAGCTCAAGATCATTATCTGCCCTTTGTGCCTGCCTCAGAATCTCCTCAAAAGTAGCGGTGGAATCTCCATTCGTGTGTGATTTGACTTTCCTGTTCAGGCCCTTCCTGAACTTCCTAGCTCTTCCTCTAGGGTTCTGTCCCTCCACAAAATGTTCTAATCTGCAATACTCCACCGCATACTCATCCACCGTCATACCTTCCTGAACAAGGTACTGGAACTGGCTTTCTAGAGATGCCAGGGCCACATCTGGAAAAACCTTTTTTTTGAAGAGCTCTTTGAAAGCTTCCCAAGTAAGTCCTGGTACTGAGATCCTGGGATCCGCCCTGAACTAAGTCAATACAATATCGAATATCATGCTTCCTGCAGCCTATCTATAACCACTCTGGAATCTGCGTCAGCCGCAGGTTATGCTCAATGTCTTCTATCCAATCATCAGCATAAATGATCCCTTCAGTGCCTTTAAAGTCCTTTGGCTCCATCCTCTTGAAGTCTGTGATGGTCCCCGGTCTCAGCTGTTGCAGGGTGAACTGAAGTAGTGCCGTCTGTGGTTGGACTAAGGCGGCTCTTTCAACTACTGCGAGCGCAATCTAGTGAGCATTCTTAATGCTCTGCTGTATAACCTCTGACTGACGCTGCTACGCCTCCATCATCTCTTGGAAGAGCACAAACATCTGCGTCTGATTGACTGTGGATGGTGGGGGTGGAAGATCCTCTGAAACTGTCAGTGTTGCCCTCTGTACCGGAGGTGGAGCACCTCCGAAAGCTACTACAGAAATGCCCACCTGGATCGGTGAAGCTGACCTCCGGAATGTAGCTGCTGGAACAGCGTATGATGGTGCTGCCCTCATAGGCGATGAAGTGACTGACCACGCTGACATGGCACTTGAGCACTGGGAACGCGTCTTCGACGACATCCTTAAGATAGATGGAACAAAGGAATCAATATTGAGTATGATACAATATCATCAAAGAAGGACAGATTTTATTCAAAGTAAAGCAAATATTCCTAGATAAGGATAGCAAAACAGATATTTTGAAGTATTTCCTAGTTGTGATTGAGTATACTCTTATCCTATTTCCTATAACTGGCTCGTAGCAATACTCTAGGTGAGCGCTACTACGATATCGCTCTAATTGTGACTCCTGGCCTGCATGGGCCACCACTAAAAATGTGTTACGATCCGTACCCGAATATTCGGGCACGAGTACGTGGGTACATCCAGACTACGTCGCAGCATCAACGATAGAACATTGTCTGGTCAACTCTAACTAACTAGACATTTAAACAATATATAAATGGTACCTGTCAATCATCTCAACTCCAAAAGAAGGAACAATATGGTATCTCACAAATGTAACTATACTCAATGACAATGCAAATTAAGGAAGATAGAGCACGAATGGAATAATGAAGAAAAGAATCAAGATACAATCCATAAGTCTGAAATAATATACAAGCTATGTATCTCAATAAAAGTCTAATACAAGTCTACCAAAAACTAAACCTCCTCAAGCTCTGCAAATAAGTCCTCCTGGTCTACAAGAGTATCCTCTAAAGGTATGCCCTTCTGCGGTCCGTAGAATAAAAGACACTGATCTATGAGTCAATCAACTAGAAAAATATATCCAGTCAGGATTAGAGCAAAGTACATACCTCTGAAAGTGGTTTCAAATACATAATCAAGCATATAAAACAGATAATAAAAAAAATACAAGATTACTAAACAACAAAATAAAATGAACTAGAGTGAACAGGTAATTTACTGGAATAAAAAATAAGCAATATGAATATCTACAAAATGGGAATAACTGAAATCTAACCAATGTGCCTTGGAATACAAGTTTATTATATGATCGGTTTAGGTTGAACATGAATATAATATGGTAACTCGATTACAATTATGGTATATAATCGACATATACACGAATATACTGGGGCTTTGATCACATAATCAACTCCTACTCCCCCATCCCCAATTAATACTAATGGATCCAATCACGATACGTTACAAACACGAATATAGGCACACTGAACATGAGCAGTGTGTGAGCACAAAATATAATAAATCGATACCCGATATAAATAATAAAATATATGTGAAGGAGTACCCGCTGAATACGGTAGGGGATAACATCTTCTGACAGGATCCATGTAGTACCAGTCTACCAGTCCATGAAATCACTGTGTCAGAATCTAGTATACAGTTCTTAAACATGAGATATATACACTACTATGAATTAAAAACTAACTGAGAAATGTACTCGCCTGAGTTCCTGAGTAAGGTGTGCCTCTCGATGCCCAAGCTAGTGTCACATAGACCTATATATGGTATATGTATTAATACAAGATTTTGGAATAAAAATAAGTTAAACTAGTTTAATTCTAGATCATAAGGCCATTTCTAAGTCAAAATAGTCAAACTAGGTCAACTCAAGGTTAAACTAGTCAAACTTGGCCAAACTAGCTATTTCTAGGTTGTATGAGTCTAACTCTAGGATATTAGGTCCATACACTATGTAACTAGGCCACACTAGCTATGCTAAGATACTAGAATATAAGCAAAGTACCGTATAGTAAGATACGCAAGTTATTAGATATGAAAATATTAATATATATACAAGACAATATATATAGTACTCTTAGTCAAACTAAAGCTAAGTGGATACCTTGGCTTTGAACCAATGCGGTATCTCACCACCTACACACCCATCTTGATACTCAAAAACCAATACCTTGAGTATCAACCAATACCTGACATTACCTTGGTATCACAAGGTAATTCAAATTCTAGTATGTAATTAACTACCCAATACCTTGACTATAAACTAACATGCATAAACTTATACAATACTCTACTAACTAACTACCAACATACTAATGCGTATATATATATACTTACATATAACTAACTAGTACTCAATAGTATATATATATATATATAAAACTACTAGTCTAATAATATGTATACATAACTAACTAGTCTAACCATAAGCTAACTAACTAAAGCTACAACTCAAGGCTAACCCCCTTACCGGTTTTAGCTGCTGCCCTCTTGCTGTTGCTACTGGCCTTGTTGTTGTTGTTGTTGCATAAGCTGCTGTTCTTGCTTGCTGTCCATGCTGCAGTGGCTACTGCAGTTGCTGTCTCTGTTGTAAATGCTGTTGCTCTTGCTGCAGTTGCTGCTGCAGGCTCCTCTTGCTGTAGTTGCGTGATGTGGTTGCGGCTGTTGCATGCTACTGCAGGTTGCTGCAGAATGCTGCTCTAGCTGTTGTGGCTTGCTGCACAGTTGCTGTGGTGCACATTGCTCCTCTTGCTATATTGCGGCACAGTTGCTGCAGTTGCTGCTTTGGACACTGCTGCCCATGCTCCTCTTGTTGTGGCCGCATACATGCTGAACCCACTGTGTCACGATTCATCCCTCTCTGAATACATACAACACTCACACTCACTCACTCACTAACATTCTATGCATACACACACATATGAATATATATATATATATATATATATATATATATATATATATATATATACATCTCTACATATATATGTACCACACACACACACACACACACACACACACACATATATATATATATAACTAACTATACTAGTAATGCATATGAACCCCCTATCTCTCATGACCACCAATTACCTCAAAATGAAATATATACATTCTCATAAATATAGATATACATATATATCATTCTAATATCTATTACTATGGCAAATGAATTAAAATACAATGAAGCAAACACGTGGAGTATACCGCACCCGTATCATACTCATTCTATAATACACTTGCGATACAGCTCCACCACACAACCAAACGTATCCCGAAGGATACGAGCAAGTCTAAAATCATAATTATGAACAATACAAAGAACTAATTACTCAACTACGTGCCCGTGTCAAAATATGACATGCTCAAACCCCCGTATCGAAAAAAACCACCAAAATAATCCGTATCGCCAAATTATCGGGATGCGGCCTACACGTATCCAATTTTGGATACGATACTAGTCACACACAATCAAACACATGTCAATTTGGTCTAATTGACCTATTGACAAACACAAGATGTGCTAATCTCAAAATTCTCCCAAAATTGACACAAAATACCACATAACTTTCTCCATAGGCCTCCTATGAACCTAATTCCAATTCCTATGGGTAGCCTTAGTATATGAAAGGGTTTTTAATGAGTAAATTATAGATTTAGAGTCTAATTAGAGAGATAAAACTGAATTGTAGTTATTGGAAGGTAGATTTCTAATAAAATCCCTAAATTAGGTGTTAAGATCCTTCAACTTGTACATCCTTGCTCCTCCTTGTAGATCCTTGCTTCCTCCTTATATATATATATATATATATATATACACACACACACACATACACACACATATAACTATATAACTATATAACTATATATATATATATATATATATATATATATATATATATATATATATATATATGTATATATATATGTACCACACACACACACACACACACACACACACACACACACACACACACATATATATATATATATATAACTAACTACACTAGTAATGCATATGAACCCCATATCTCTCATGACCACCAATCACCTCAAAATGAAATATATACATTCTCATAAATATACATATACATATATATCATACAATCATAATAATTATATCATTCTAATATCTATTACCATGGCAAATGAATTGAAATACAATAAAGCAAACACGTGGAGTGTACCGCACCCGTATCATACTCATTCTATAATACACTTGCGATACAGCTCCACCACACAACCAAACGTATCCTGAAGGATACGAGCAAGTATAAAATCATAATTATGAACAATACAAAGAACTAATTACTCAACTACGTGCCCGTGTCAAAATATGATATGCTCAAACCCCCGTATCGAAAAAAACCACCAAAATAATCCGTATCGCCAAATTATCGGGATGCGGCCTACACGTATCCAATTGTGGATACGACACTAGTCACACAAAATCAAACACATATCAATTTGGTCTAATTGAGCTATTGACAAACACAAGATGTGCTAATCTCAAAATTCTTCCAAAATTGACACAAAATACCACATAACTTTCTCCATAGGCCTCCTATGAACCTAATTCCAATTCCTATGGGTAGCCTTAGTATATAAAAGGATTTTTATTGAGTAAATTATAGATTTAGAGTCTAATTAGAGAGATAAAACTGAATTATAGCTATTGGGAGGTAGATTTCTAATAAAATCCCTAAATTAGGTGTTAAGATCCTTCAACTTGTACATCCTTGCTCCTCCTTGTAGATCCTTGCTTCCTCCTTATAGATCCTTATTCTAATAGCCTCCAAATAAGGAAGAAATCAAGAAGAATTTTGAGTAGAAATTGGTGTGGGAATGGAGAAATTGGAAGAGGAAGAATTCTAGATTTAGATTTGGAATGACAAAAGAGAAGAGAGAGAGAGAGTCTCTCTCCTCCCTATGGTGGCCGGCACTTGCCCCTCCTCCAAGCTACAATAGAAAGTCCAAAATACCCCTTGGGGCTTGTCATAAAAAAATAATTAAGGAGGAAAGATTCTGGTCTAATTGGTTTCACTAATTAATTCATCATCCTAATGAATGGGCTTACTATTGGGCTCAATTCTAACTAGAATCAAATGTTGGTCCATGGATCTAAACTAAACTAGTTAGGTCCACTAACACAAGTCCAAAAATAAAATCTAACAACTAACAATAAATAAATAATATAATAAATAAATATTTACAGCATGCACAATATTTAATATAATAATCCTAAAATAAATATATCCATGCCCAATTACCAAACTACCCTTAGTTGGAAAAGTGAGGGTGACAGCAGTAGGAGTTGTGAGGACTGTAATACAAGGCAAGTACTACCAAAATATGATGAAATAGCAACATTTTTAGCGATGTCATAATAAAATGTCGCTAATATTAAAGACTTGAGCGACTCCAAAAATAAATGTCGCTGTACGTCGCTGTTGGTGCACATAGCGACGTTTAGCGACTGTACTTCAGTTTTTTAAAAGAATATTCGCTCTAAGCTTCTTTAAGGTCGCTAAACTTCGCTGAATATTTTTGATTTAGTGATGTTAGTTTAGCGATATTTTTAGCGACGTCTATAACGTCACAAACTTTTGAATTAGCGACGTTTAGCGACGTCTAGTTATGACATCGCTATTTTTTATTAGCGATGTTATAAGTAGACGTCGCTAAACGTTGCTAATTTTTTTAATATAGGTTTCGTTTTCCCCCATTTTATCAAAATCTTCCCCCAAATTTTTGAAAATCCTCCCTCTTCCCCCCCCTCTTCGACGAAGTACCCCCTTCGACGTCCTCTACAGCCCCCTACTCCGGCGTCACCCATCCCTACCCTCCACCGGGTTCCCCACAGCCTCCTACTCTGGCTCCCCACCCCCTGACTGCCCCCCTCCGGCACGGATCCTCCCTTCCGGCATGACTCCTCCCCTTCGACGACCTCGGGCCTCTCCTCCTCTAGGTAAATCCTAACCCTATCTCTCTCTCTCTCTTACTCACACACACACACACAGATGCAGACACTAACATGACACAGACATGACATACGCACACTGACACAGACACGACACAGACACTATCACAAAGGGTGTAAACCCTAACCCCCTCTCTCTCTCTCTCCGATGTACGAACACATTATTTCATAGCAGACACGACACATACACAGACATAGAAATAACACGGGATACGACACAGATACATACACTGACTGTTGTTACCAATAACTTATCAGACTACTTTTTACCAAAATATAACCCACTATTAGATAGTGTTCCATAGCCCAACTTACAGATTAGTATAGGCCAGTCTAGGACTTTCCCTAAGTAGGAAATATTAGGTATATAGGTTTTTATTTCAAGTAGATCATGGCTTGTTTTTTAAACTAATCATATGACTTATTAGCATGTGAGTGTCCTACATTGTATAGGGAAATACTTTTCAGAAATACCCGACATCTCAAGTATTTTTGTGAGAATATTCAGTCATAAATGAGACAGGTGCAGGCACTGGGTATGTGGTATTGTCTAGTCCATATTAGGAATATAATAATTAAATCTAAATTAGGCTTTACCGAGTAACATTTTAGGAATAAAAGATTTTAACTTGATTCATTTTACAATTTACTTAACTATTAGTAGTGCAAAGTACTATGTCTTTATAAAATTTGCCTCTTCTCTTGTATAAATATTTGATTCTTATACCTTCTGTTGCATATGTTGAGTACTGCATGTTTTACATCTATAGGCCATACATCTTAAATACGAAGAATAGTATTAGTATTGCCCAAAGTGTTCCACAAGCAATCAAACTAAGAGGCAATGTAAAAATAGAATGAGAATTTGGTTTTAAACATCTCTTTCTTCCTCTATCCTAATCCTAAATCGGACACACACATACACATACGGACACTAACACTAACCCAAACTCGAATACGCGGACACACTAACACGCATACACTAACCCTAATACGGACACGAACACACACATGTTTGTATCATGTCATCTCATGATACGTATGTAAAATTATAGGACACATGGATATTAAAGGTTATGACACAATATCAGACACGGACACATGCATACATGTCAAGTATGGATATCTAGGAGTGTATCGGTGTGTGTCAACTATGTATCTTGGACCAAAAAAATTGACACTGGATATCCATGACTTTTCAATTAGAAAGTCATGGCCTAAACAAATGTCAAGTATGGATATACAGGATACAGAGTTGATACTCACTGATACACTACAATATGAGTATCCAGGATACAGAGTTGAACGAAGAAGTATCAGTGCTAGGACTAGGTGTATCAGTACATGTACTATATTCAAGTACATATCTGGAGTGAGTGTCATTTGGATAATATACACTACTAAATATTCACATGAGTATATACTTGAATGATGTCTATTCATCTTTATAGAAGTATCTAGAAATGGATATGAATTACTATCTACATCATCGTTCGTGAATGTACAACCGTTATCCTAATGACATGTATGGTGTGTAGGATGAATTCATTGAGGGTGTACAATAGTTCCTGTAGTTCGCTAAGGCATTCCCTCGGTACATGGACGATATCAAAATTAAGTATCCATGTGTGAGATATCGCAACTTAAAATATTATCCATAAGTGAATATAACATATCATTTGTACTCAAAGGGTTTCACGCTGAATTACTATCAGTGGACCACGCACGGAGAACTTGTGTCTTTAGCATCGGAGTCGGAGCCTTATTTGGAGCCGTATATGGATATCCACAACCACACTACTTATGACGACGAATGGGTGAACATGATTTTTGATACGGCGGGGCCTAGTTTCGATCCGGACAATCATGATGCAGCTGAGGAGACACCGAATGCCGATGCTGCAAAGTTTATAGAGTTGCTGGAGAATGAAAGGACTCTATTATATCCTAGTTGTGAGGATTATTCACCATTGGAGGTGGTTACAAGATTGTTGAGCATCAAGTCCGATTTTAATATGTCGCAAGAATGCTATAACCGACTAATGGATTTGATTATAGAGATCTTACCAGAGGGTGCAAAGTTGTCTAAAGAATTCTATCGATCTAAGAGGATGGTGAGATCGCTCTGGATAGGATACAAAAAAATTGATGCATGTCGCAACGGGTGCATGTTGTACTACAAAGATGACAAGGATGAAGATGCGTACAAATTTTGTGGTACTGATTGCAACTAGGCTACTGGAAGAGAAAAGTCTGTAGGTACAAAGAAGCCTACCGATTTGATGCAGTACTTGCCTTTGATGCCCCGGTTGCAGAGGTTGTTTATGGTGGAGAATACTGCAAAAAATATGAGTTGTCACAGGCAAAAACAGATTAAAGGAGTATTGGATCATCCATTCGATGGTGAAGCATGGAAGCACTTTGATCGAGAGTATCCAGATTTTGCTTCGGATCCGTATAATGTCAGATTGGGGCTCTCCTCCGATGGTTTTATCCCATTCAGACTTTTGGATTTCTAGTATTCGTGTTGTCCTGTGATCATCACTCCATACAATCTACCACCTTGGATGTGCATAAAGACTCCGTATATGTTCCTAACCATTATTATCTTGGGTCCAAACAATCCAAAAAGGAACATCGATATATATTTACAGCCTTTGATAGATGAGTAGAATCAGCTGTGGGAAGTAGGTGCCAACACGTACGATATTTCTAAAAAGCAGAATTTTCATATGAGGGCAGCACTTATATGGACCATCAACGACTTTTCGGCCTATAGAATGTTATCGAGATAGAGCACTCATGGTCGTCTCTCATGTCCGTATTGCATATACTACCCTAAGGCTTTTTGTTTGAAATACAGAGGCAAACCGTGCTTCTTCAATTGTCATCGATAATTTTTGTCGAAGGATCATTCGTACCGGAGGAACATGAATACTTTTCGTGCAGATGTTGTAGAGAAGGCCAATCCACCATAAATGTGGCCTGGATATACGATATGGGATGAGCTAAAAGATTTACCAAGTACTACCGAAGAGCCTACTAAGGGGTACAAGTGTGACGGATTTGGTCATACCCATAACTGGACGAAAAGGAGTATATTCTGGGATCTGTCATATTATAGCACCAATCTGATCAGACATAACCTTGATGTCATGTATATCGAGAAGAATATGTTTGATAATATAATTAATACTGTAACGGAGGTAAAAGGGAAGACGAAAGATAATCCGAAGGCCAGGTTGGACTTAAAAGAAATATGTAGACGTCCTGCATTGCATTTGATAGATGAGGGGAATAGAACGTTAAAGCAGCCTAGGTCAATTTTCTCACTGGAGAAGGAGGATAAAGGAAGACTTTGTAGGTGGATTCAGGGTCTAAATTTTTTAGACTGCTACATGTCAAACTTGAGAAGATGCGTCAACCTCAAGGAGAACAAACGGGCCAGTATAAGAGCCACGATTGTTACGTATTCATGGAGAAGTTAATTCTGATTATATTTCAGAAATTCTTATACAGGTCGTTTGGGATCCATTGACAGAGCTCAGCATATTCTTCAAAGACCTTTGATCTACTAAGTTGCTCGTCGATCATTCAGAAAAGCAAGAGAAGGACATTGCGATAACACTGTACAAGCTCGAGAAGGTGTTTTCTCCTGGATTCTTCAACTCCATGGAGCATTTGCCAATTCATCTTTCCTATGAGTCACGTGATGGTGGTCTTGTCAGTTATCGGTGGATGTACCCATTCGAGCGGCATCTGAATAACTTAAAGAGAAAGGTAAAAAATAAGGCACGGGTTGAGGGCTCTATTTATGAAGCTTATATTCTCGAGAAGATTATAAACTTTTGCTCGACGTATTTAAAACCGCATATTGCTACTAAAAGAACGAGAGCTCCGAGAAATGATGACAGATATCAGGAATCTAATGATGCAATACTATAAGTATTTAATGCGTCCGGAAAGCCTTCGGGGAAAATGAAGAAGAGATATTTGAATGACGACGAGCTAAGGGCTGCTCAGTTGTATATATTACTCAATTGTGATGAGGATGAAGTGAAGAAATTAGAGGGGTAAGTAATTAATATGTCCACGTTTATGTCATCTCAATATAGTAGTATAAGCTAATATTATGCTTCATTGTTTTTCAGCACATATAATGATGAGCTGAGGTCGGTTAGACCCTACATAAGAGACAAAGAAGTAGAACAAGAAATGAGACATTATTTTTCTTCTTGGTTGAGTGCATATATAAGGAGCTCGGTAATTACATTTTTTGTATGCACTTGCACAATAAATAACTTACTATCGCTACTTTGGTATTTAGGTCGATCGTCTAATAACACCCGAGACTTAATTTATTAGAACTCTAGCCAAGGGACCAATTACTACCATCAAAATATAGCCAAGTTACTGTATGAATGGGTTTAGGTTTAAGTCAACAAATGCTCCGATCAGAGACAGCTTTTTGGATCTTGATTCCACAAAAAACAGTTGTTTGTATATCAAATTTTTGAACTACAAAGACGTCGATCCAGGCAATAATTTCTTTGGCATCTTACGAGAGATTGTAGAGTTGACATATAATTATGGCATAGAACCTACTAAGATTATGCTATTCAAGTGTGAATGGTTTGATCCGATTCAAGATCAAGGTTAGAAAATTGATATGCATGGTCTTGTGGATATAAACTACAAGTGTAGATATCAAGGCTATGAACCATTTGTCCTATCAAGTCAGGCTCAACTCGTATACTTTATAACTTATCCTAGACGGGGGACAGCGAGGTCGGATTTGTAGCAGTATGCAAGACTAAAGCTAGAAATACCTTTGACGTTAACGAAATAACTTATCAGGAGGATGAGCTACCTCTTATAACAAATATTATAGATGTGGACTCCACGAAAGTTACTCATTACACGACTAATAATGTAGAAGAGGTAGAATTATTCAAAGAGAAAGAAGAAGACAAAGATGAAGTAGATGAAAGTGAAGATGAGGAGGAAGAGGAAGAGGAGGACGAGAAAGGCGAACAAGATGAATATTCTGAAGATGATTGAAAATAAAATATTTTGCCTGTAGAATGTACTATATTTTGACTGTAGAATATACTATTTTGACGAAAATATGTATTATATTTTGACTGTAGAATGTACTATCCATTTAGAGTTATGACACTATTAGTTATTTACTGTGCAATTATATTAATGCTGTGAGATATGCATAACATTTTGACTGTAGAATGTACTATATATTTGTTTATTTATTCTATCATCATATATTGTTATCAGGTATGACAGGACAAAACGGAGCATTCGGCAGGTCCCGAGGCAGATGGAGTGCTCCTCCAGTACTGCCTACTGTTGTTTCTGGATCCTCAGTGCCAAGTACTCCAGTATATCGACCAGTCACATCTCCAACTGTGACGACGTTACGTGGCAGCACTCCTGGGATGAGTATTTCCAGGCCTGAGACTACTCCCTCGTCCAGCGTTTCTTCTGCTGATGGAACCATGGAGACAGATGAGCGTATGGCGAAGGTTAAGCCAACGTCGTCCCAGCATCACCTAGATCCTCCATGCGCACCTCCGGACGAGACGATGACGGAGATTTGGGCCGACGGTATAAAGTAAGTCAATTAGATGGTTTAGCATCATATATATCATATATTTCTTTATTCATCATATATTCATTTTTTTGATAAAAATAATTATCTCTGTATAGATATCATCCCTCGTCGGTATAGAGACGCCTGGGCCACTTTCTGAGGTACATCTATGGTGGCCCTTGGATCAACTACTCTGATGCTCCGGATGAGAGAAAGGCCTTCTAGTTTGCGCACTTTAAGGTAAAAGTATATTATATCAATCATCTAATTATGAATATTATATAACTTATTAAATTAATTATTATAGCAAACATATTTCTATCTACCGCACCGGGTCGAGTTGATCGAGCAGATATTTTCTGCCGTTGCCGTCAAGCTGATCCGTGATGCTCTGGATGACCAGAAGGCTCGTAATCGCGAAGAAAAACCGATCTAAGGTTGGATCACGCCTGAGCAGTGGACTGCGATGAGGGCTAAATTCAACGATCTGAGGTACAAAAAAAGGTCTGAGAAGGCCAAGGCGGCTAGGCAGAAGGCAACAAAGTGGTGTGGTGGCTCGATTCCAATGACAGAATATTTTTGTTGTTTGGTATATTTTTTATTTCAGATGTACTATTTTAATGCAAGTACGATAAAATGGTAGTAGGATAAAATATTCAATTTTAGTATTAAATAATATATTTTTAACATGTACAGATGGGTGAGGATGCTAACATGGTGATCATCTTTCTGGCCACCCATCGAAAGGGAAGGAATCTCATTGATGAGAGGGCCTCACAGACCTATATAAGTATTACTTTACTTTGTGTTAATTTTAATATAACTTAGGAAATATGAAAATAAATATCCATGTAGTTCGTAATAAGTACCTTAGACACATTAACAATTATCGAGTATCCAAACTTTTCTAGGTCGAGTATCTTAGGATGCGTGAGCAGACGACTGCTAGTGCACCTACAGCGGAAGAGGCTGGTATTTCTCGCACCCTCTCCGGCTCCGTCGGTGGACGAGCTGTGGGTGACCGCCGCTGGTGGTCTCCAGAGGGGTACATACTACAGTACGGGATCCTATGGCACCCTTGTTGCGATGCAGTCATATAGGGCCTCCACGACAAGTGCGCATTTCCTACAACCCTCGCAGTCATCGGCCCAAATCCAGGAGACCGTTGACCGTCAGATTGCGTCTCTCCATAATGAGTTACTGCGAAGGATGGAGGAGCAGGCCCTGTCCCAGCCGCAGGTGGACGATGTGATGCTCATCGATATGCTCGACTGCAGCATCGTGGAGCTCAGGAATATGATAGCTGATCTTAGAGCGTCGACAAAGCATAACATGACGGAGCTACAGGCATCACAGTTGTCCATAGGCGAGAGGCTGAAGATAATACAGGATTCAATGGTTTATAGCAGTACGAGGCTATTATCTACCATGGATTCATACAGCCATCGACTAGCAGATTTGGAGCAGATACGTCCTCCTGGTGCGCCTTCATCGACACAGACTCCACCGACGTCACTGCCTTCTCTATCGACATCGGTATCGATTTTACGGGAGCAGTATGATTTATTCTCATCACTGATATGCGCCGGTGGTCATCCTTCTACAGATCCACAGTTGTCCTAGTTAGGATAGTTTACTGATTGTTTATGTTTTGACCTATGATATTTGGTCATTTATGAATATTCTTTATTTTTGAGGATTTCAGACTTTATTTCTTGTACTCAGTTGTGTGGATATTTATTGTATTATTTACGATAAAATTTTATGCTGACTCAGTTTGTAATCCCAATATTTTATTTTCTTCAAATTTTACTATATTATTCATATTAAATGTATATTAATTTACCGGTGTTGCGTGTTCAACCGAAGGGGGTCGACGAACCCAGAAAATTCAATGGTGAGTTGCTCCAGGTCTATTTATATAAATTATGAATTCATAAACTGCAGAAAGATTGGTTTAGAAATAATTCAATATGAAGTTCTTTTATTTTTTACTGAATCTTTAACGACATTTTTAGCGACGTTTGGCGACGTTTATATACGTCGCTAAATACATCGCTGAGTACGTCATTGAACGTCGTTAAATACGTCGCTAAATTGTCAATATAACGTCGCTAAATGTCTCGCACAACGCCGCTAAAAAAAATTAGCGACATATAGCGACACACTACACGTCGCGGCTAATTTAGCAATGTTACGTTGCTAAATGTCGCTAATATAGCGACGCAGATACGTCGCTAGAAAATGTCGCTATAGGGACATTTTGCAATATTTTTTGGTCACCGACTAGCTTAAAGGCGACTTTATTGAAATATCGCTAAAAACGTCGCTAAAATTATGTAGCGACATATTTTTGCCATTTAGCGACATTTCTAGACGTCGCTAATTTGACTTATTCTGGTTGTGAAGCATGAGTACAGTGGAACATAAGGGTGTATTGGACTGTGTATCTGTCCAAGAAGGTATCAAGGTACGTGAGTGTGAGTGAGGGACTGCCTAGTGTAGCATGGAAGTATGGTGTACAGGAGAGTAGTATTGTGTTATGTAAAGCCAGTGAGGTATATACTAGTGGGTAACAGCTAAGTAGTGATATATAGAGTACTAGTGTGTATCTATGAGGTATGTAAGGCATGTTAGTATAGAGGATAGGTTTTGGTAAGAAGGTTATATGGGATTGTATCATGCTAAGGTAAGTGTATAGGTATTGGTATTAGAGATGTTAGGATATTAGGTATATAGATAATGATGATAGCTAAGGTATTATGATAAGGTATATAGGTAATATTGTAGGTGGTATTATATGACTTATTAGGTATTGAAACTATATTAACTAGTATTAGTATATTAGTTATATATGTGTAATATAATTATATATGGTAATCTATTACCTAGTGTTATTAACTAGTATAGGTTATATATTGATATTAGCCTATATGGTATTCTATATCCTAATATAGCTAGTAAGGCCTAGATAAGCAAGGTATTGACCAAATAACCTAGAGATGGACTTATACAACCTAAAAATAGTTAGTTTGACCTAGTTTGACTATTTCGACTTAGAAATGACTTTATGACCTAGAAATGGACTAGTTTAACTTGTTTATATTCCAAAACCTTGTATTGATGTAATATTCCATATTTAGGTCTCCGAGGTATGGTTTCGGATATCTTTGATACTGTTCACCGGATTCTGGGCGAGTACATTCTCTGACAGCTTCCCGTTTATAATATCCTCTATATCTTGTATTTAGTATAGATATCCTTGATTTTTTGATACTTGGTTTCATGGATTAGTATTCTTGTATCCCGTTATGAGATGTTATTCCTGGTAATTTCTGGCGTATTTCTCATGTGAGCCGGTTGTTCTTGTATATATATGGATAATAATTCATGAGAAAATTAGCTCACTTCTTATAAAATTTTGTGTCATAGCGTGTCATGGTTGGATCCACTATATCAATCGAGGGCGGAGAGTATTTAGTATTGATATGTGATCATACCCCACAGTTCTTATTTTTTTTGTATAGTGTTAATCATACATAACACATATGATTAACCAGGCCATGATTCTCGAGCAAGTTCCCAAGCCGATCACATGTTGTCACTAGTACTCACTTACTTAGATGTATTTCTTGATTCTATAAATGATGTTCATATCTCTTGTATGTATTTTTCGTATTTTCTTATTCCTGTATATTTCTACCATGCCTATTCATCTTGTATACGCTCTCTATTTACTGCTACATAGTCTTTAACATTTATTGGAACTGCTGTGAGAGGTATAATTTGCTCCAATCTTGATTGGATATATTTTTTCAGGTGACACTGAGGAGTGGTATCCCACTCACTACGGGCCTCAGGACATAGTTGGCTTAGATCTAGAGAGTGTAGCTCAGAAAGGACTCATTCCGGTTGAGACAGATGACACTTTACCTGTAGCTCAGAAGATAGGTTTACTTTGTACTGAATTTGTCTCCAGCTTTGACAGTTAGTACTCTTTTACTTTTGTGACTCATTGGATATTATCTTTTGTCTTTATGAGTTATATTTGACTCTTCAGTTCTTTATATCATATTCATGCGTTGTTCTATCTTATAGTTCTGTGTTTGAGTATTCATATTTTATTGGTGGCGTTATATATCTTGATGATCAATATTGTTAGATAGTATAGTTTACCAAAATAATATTGTACCATTGATGTTGTGGCATAGGTTGGATGTACCCACGTTCTCGTGCCCTTACATCGGATGCGGGTCATGACATATTTTTAGTAGTGCCCCATGTAGATCTTCGAGGTTGCAATTAGTGTGATTCATAGTGGTGGTCTGATTTGAGTTCTATTATGAGCTTGTTTCAAGATATAGGATATAGGCTATAGGCTGGGAATACTCAATCACAACTAGGAAAACTCTATTGCTCATTTTCACTGTTCTTCCTTGATATTTGATAATTGAGCTTTACTTCTTTGAATATATTCTATCTTGTTCCATATTGATTCTTTTCTTCTGCTTTGCCTTAGGATGTTGCCTAAGTCTCGATCACAGCACAGAGGAGCAGCTTCTGAGGGATATGCAACTTTCCAAGAGCCTATACCAGTTACTTCTTCGGTGATTGGCATATCAGCTATATTTAGGGACATGTGTATAGGATCACATGCGCGCATGAGAAGTGTACGCATAAAAGTTGGCAAATGAGCCAAGCTGGCCGCATGAACAACTAGGCGTATGCAACAGGCCATTGTATAAGACAGGTACTGCATGCATTGATTAGGCGTATGAGAAAGTTGGCCACATGGATGGGCTGGCACATGCTCAAGGCAAAGTCCACTCTTTGGGACAAGTGTTAAGTGATGGGTCATAAGTGTATATTAGACAAGTGACCGATGTGACATGCCATAAATGCACGTTAGAGAAAAGACAAAAGCATAAAAAGGTGTACACGAAAAGATGTACAAGAAAAAGACACAAATGTCACTTCTAAGTTGAACTACGGGATGGCCGCATACACTCTGGCCGTATGGATAACTTGCCGCATGAGCTTCTGGCCACATGGAAAATCTCATGCGTTCAGTGTTCTATGCATTCAGCTTAGGGGACATATAGAGACAATCATATGCCTAACAAAATAGACATCATACTGGAAAGGGGGCATGTAGCTTAGCTGCATGGAACTCCTTTGTCACAAAACAGCACAACTCCATAGAAAAAGCTCCAAAAAAATCCAAAAAACTTGTTTTGTTCATAAAATCTTTATTTTAAGTCCAAATTCAGTGAAACAAAAGCCAAAACTGCACGAAATTAAATTCTCTATCACATGGAACTACTAGTTTTTAAAAACAATGAGTTTTAATAGATCAAAACCAAGAAAAATTTACTAAACCCATAAAAATCTTAACTTGAAACTCAGATCTACTCTAAACCATTCACCAAAATCTAAAACTCCAAGAACTAAAAATAATGAACACATCAAGGAGAATATTTTCATAAAATATATTTTAATTACTACATATATATATATATATATATATATATATATATATATATATATATATATATATAATTCCAAAAATTATGGCTTCACCACTTCGAGTAAGATATAGTTGCCTTGGTGGACTAACAAACATCTTCCTAGAACCAAGTCTAGGGCTAAGGTTCGGCCAAGGGGGAGCTCTTGAGGGAAGGAGGAAGAGAAAAGAAGAAAAAAAGTGGAAATGAGGAAGAATGAGAGAGGAGAGAGAAAACTATATATATATATATATATATACCAAGTGGAGAAATGAGGTTAGCCATAGGATTAAGTCATGGCACTCTCCAAACAAATCTCGACCATCCAAAATAGGCTTAGTGGTTCCAAAAGTAAACCGGATCAGGTATCCATCCTACATACGGGTCCTAGTACGGGTTTAAGACAATTGCCAATATGTGTTCACTATTGATCTCGGCTAGTCTCCTAGAATAAACAAGAATCCAAATATATAAAATAAAACATATAGACAGGAACCAATATGAAAAATACAACAAGAATACATTTACAGAGAAAATTTTTAAATATCACAAATTCAAGAATACTAAATCTGGGAATGGATGTGACATATTGGTATTCTGGGTTATTATGAGCATGTGACATGTATAGTTATAAGTTGGTATCTGCCACCAGGAGTGGCTAGAGAGTGCAAGTATTCTAGTGTATCAATATTGAGATGAGTAGTATATGCTAAATATAGCATATCAGACTAGTATCAATGAGTGTTATTATGGGTAATAGTATCAGCTAGGATTATCAGTGTAAAGTTGAGGTAAGGTATGTAAGGGAGTGTCAGGGAGAGTAGGAGTACAAGTGTTCAGGACAGTAGGAGAGGAAGGGTAACCTGTGTAGTGGTAAGCTTCAGTAATTATGGATACATTGCAGGTGTATTGGGTATATTAGTAGCTATCTATCAGTGAACTGTACGATGGGTAGAATGGTAATATTGTGATAGTAGTGTCTAGTGTTTAGTGTCATAGTGGATAAAAATTATTTATATATGTTTATATTGCCAAGATACGGGTAAGCATCATAGAGTGATTGTTAAGTCTTAGAATTGGGTATACAACCATATATCAAGATAAGAGGAGTATATTAGTGGCAAGATCCAGAGTACCTCAAGTATTATGTAGGTTTATGGTACAAGCATCCTAGTGACTTGTGTACTAGGTATAGATGAGAAACATGAATGACCTAGTATGAGAGTATCATCTAAGTGCATCACTACCAAAATATGATAAAATAGCAACATTTTTAGCGATGTAGTCAGTTAACGTCACTAATTTTAAGAATATAGCAACTTTATAAATAAATATCGTTGTACGTCGTTGTTTACGACGAATAGCGACTAATAGTGACTTTACTTATGTTTTCTGAAAGAATACTCGCTATATGTTTTAACGTCGCTAAACGTCGCTAAATTTTTTGATTTAGCAACGTTTAGCGACATTTTTACCGACGCAGTTAATTTTTTAATTAGCGAGATTTATAAAATGTATAAAGTCGTCGCTGAAATTTTTTAATAGCAATGTTTAGCGACATTTAAGAAGTCGCTAATATTTTCAGAATTAGCGGCATTTATCGACTATATAAATATCTCTATTAGCGACGTTTAGCAACGTCTGGATCAGAAGTCGCTAATTTATTTTTAATATAACGATCAGGTTTTCCTTTTCCCCATTCTCACTCAAAAATTTCCCTAAAATTTTCCAAATTTCCCCTACCTCCGTGACACAACCCCTCGTCGATGACCCCCACTGTCGACCGTGCTCCATCGCTGACTCCATTCGACCGTGCTCCACTGCTGACAACGCGCCCCCTCCTCCTCCTTCACCGAGATCCTCGTCCTCCTCTCTGGGCTCCTCATCCACCGAGCTACTCCTCCACTGACCTCCTCCTCCTCCTCCTCCTCTCCGGGCTCCTCTTTCTCAACCGCCTACATCAACCTCCTCCTCCTCCTCTCGGCCATCCCCTTCCTCAGTTAACCCCCAAGATTAGTTAAACCCTAACCCTATCTCTCTTTCCTAGCTATTTGACACGGGATATGACACAGACACGAATATGACACATATATAAACACAACACGGGACCAACACAAACACATACACTGACATAACATGGGATATGACACAGACCCTAACCCCAACCTTATCTCTCTTCTAGTTAGCTGTATGAGTTTAGACGCAGCCTTGCATATCGATATTGTATACAATATGATATAGATCTTGAGTCAAGGAGATTCATATACACGGATACAGGAATGTCTTTTCAAAGCCAAGATACGATACGATATTGGCTTCTTCTAGAACTAGTATCCAACTTGGGTTAGAGCAGTGTCAAACCTATCATTGATACAAGAGTTCGTGTTCGGGTGTTTATGGCATGGAATTGGTATATGTATCACATAACCAAGGATACAATGTCCCCCTTGACCCCGATGACCTCCCTCGGCTCCCCTCAACCTCGACGACCCCCCTCCTTGGTCAGAGGTTCAGATAACCTATATTTGGAGTGAGGGTCATGAGTGATGTGCATGTATATCTAGGATTTTCGCTCGCGTATGTGTGTGTGTGTGTGTATGTGTGTGTGTGTAATAGAAGTAACAAGCAATAACAATGGCAACAGCAACTTGCACCATATGCAAGTGAGTGCATATTGTATACATGTGTATGTTTGAATGTATTTAGTGAGTGAGTGTTAGTGAGTTTGTATAGGTTAAGTGTTTAAGTGTTGAATAAGGATGTGTATTAGGATTGAGTAAATTTCTTTTTTAGAGAATGGCTCACATTGAATACGTGACGTTATATATATCCTTTATTAGTGTTCACATGTGTATCCATCTTTGTATCCATTTGGATAATATACTTGAACGATGTCTATTCATCTTTGCAGAAGTATCTAGAAATGGATTTGAATTACTACCTGCATCATCGTTCGTAGATATACAACCATTATCCTAATGATATGTGCGGTGTACAAGATTAATTCATACAGGGGATAAAATAGTTTCTGCAGTTCACCAAGGCGTTCCCTCAGTACATGGATGACATCAAAATTAAGTATTCGTGTGTGAGATATTTTAACTTAAAATATCACTCAGAAGTGGATGTGATATATTATTTGTACTCGAGGGGTTTTATGCCAAATTACTATCAGTGGACCCCACATGGAGAACTTGTGTCTTTAGCATTGGAGTCGAAGCCTTATATGGAGCCATATATGGATGTCCACGATCACGCTAATTACGACGACGGGTGCATGAACATGGTTTTTTGATGCTGTTGGGCCAAGTTTCGATCTGGATAATCATGATGCAGTTGAGGAGGCACCAAATGTCGATGCTACAAAGTTTATGGAGTTACTGGAGAATGCAAGGACTCTATTATATCCTGGTTGTGAGAATCATTCACCATTGAAGGTTGTTACAATACTGTTGAGCATCAAGTCCAATTTTAATATGTCGTATGAATGCTACAACCGACTGATGGAGTTAATTATAGAGATATTGCTAGTGGGTGTTAAGTTACCTAAAGACTTCTACCAGTCTAAGAGGATGGTGAGATCGCTTTGGATGGGATACAGAAAAATCGATGCAAGTTACAACGGGTGCATATTGTACTATAAAGACGACAAGGATGAAGACGTGTATAGATTTGTGGTACTGATCGCTACAAGACAATTGGTACAGGAAGGTCTGTCGGTGCAAGAAAGTCGACCGATTCGATGCACTACATGCCTTTAATACTGCGATTGTAGAGGTTGTTTATTGTGAAGGAGACTGCCGAAAATATGAGTTGGCACAGGCAAGAACAAATTAAAGAAGTGTTCAATCACCCATCCGATGGAGAAGCATGGAAGAACTTTGATCGAGAGTATCCCAATTTTGCTTCGAATCTGCGTAATATAAGATTGGGGCTCTCCTCTGACGATTTTACCATATTCAGAATTTTGGGCTCCCAGTATTCGTGTTGGCCAGTGATCGTCAACCCATACAACCTACCGTATTGGATGTGCATGAAGACTTCGATCATGTTCTTAACCATCATTATCCTGGGTCCGAATAATTCGAAGAAGAACATCGATGTGTACTTGCAACCGTTGATAAAGGAGTTGAATCAGCCGTGGGAAGTAGGCACAAACATGTACGATATTTCAAAAAAGCTAAATTTTCATAAGAGAATTAAAAATAAAATAAAATAAAATAAAATAAAATAAAATCTATTTAGTCTTCTGATATGTACTAAATTTTTACTGTAGAATCTAACACCTAAATGGACTTTTGACATGCATAAAATTTTAGCTGTAGAATATAAAATCTGAAACTACATATAACTTTTATACCCTCCAAATGATGTATCATCATGACAAATGTATGGATACATATATTTCTATTTGTTATCAATTATATTCTTTATTTTTATCTAACTTACTATATTGCACCCACGACCCGAACACGTCGCTTGAGAGAGGCACCTCCTACTGTTAAGCAGGAAGTGGTACCTCCTACTGTTAAGGAGAAAGTGGTACCTCATATTGTTAAGGAGGAAGTGGCACCTATAGAGGAAGTGGTACCTCCTACTGTTAAGGCAGAAGTGGTTGTTAAGGAGGAAGTGACTGTTAAGGCGGAAGTGGAGAGTTACATTCACCCAGCATCTACAGCGGAGATTGATCACCTATATACTGCCTATATGGAGTATATGAGGGACTAGTTTCTACCCCAGCATAGACACACATGATAGAACTTTTGTTCAAATTTTTCTCTGGTAGACTTATTGTTGTATTATCTTTCTGGATTTGACTTCTTAGATGTATTATCTTTCTGGATGTATTATCTTTTTGGATTAGACTTTTGGTTATTATCTAGACATGTTTAAAACTTGAGAAATAGGATTTTCTTCTTTATATATCATATTATGATTATCTTACTTAGCATTTGATTTAGTATTGTTTTGTGATATTATTGTATTTTAGCCGTGGAATGTAAAATCTATTTAGTGACATGTACTTGTGGCTATGTACTATATTTTTCTTCTTCTTTTTATTTAGTGACATGTACTGTATTTAAACTGCTTTCTTGTAACTTTTATTTTGTTTATCATAAGTCAGGTATGACAGGACAACACGGATCGTTTGATCATTTTAGAGGTAGAGTATCTAGTCGACATGCTACTATGACTGGCAGTTCTCCTTCAGGATATGGAACTAGGACCGGACACTTGACTCCCAGTACTCCACTCTTTTGACCACTATCTCTTCCTGACAGTACTCCTGGGACGAGCAGTTCCAGGCCTAAGACTACTCCTATTCCCACCGTTCCTCTTGCTGACGGTACCATGAGAACCGAGGAGCAGATGGATGAGGCCCAGCTGACTGCACCTTCTTCTTCTTTGTTTCAAAACGTTCCTCCGTGTGCTCCTCTGGATGAGATGAGGACAGAGATTTGGGCCAATAGGCCTACAAAGTAAGTTAATTAGTTTTAGTTTTCTTACGCATATATAAATATATATTCACTTTTTCTTTAATATAATTATCTATGTATAGATTTTGACCCTCGTTGGTACAGAGATCATTGGGGCATTTTTTGAGGTACAACTATGGTGGCCCTTTGATCAACTACTCGGATGCCCAGGATGAGAGAAAGATATTCTAGTTTGCGCACTTTAAGGTAAAAGTAAATTTAATTTAATATTAATCATCTAAATTGGTCTTTTTTTATATAACTTTCTATACTACTTCTTGTAGAAAATATATTTCTATCCGCCACACTGGGCTGAGATGATCGAGCAATACTTTCATGTTGTCGTCGCCAAACTTATCTGTGATGCGACTAGAAGGCCCATGATTGTTTGGTACAACCAATCCAAGATTGGATCAGGCTTGATCAGTGGACTACGATGACGGCTAGATTTAACGATCCTAGGTACAAGAAAAAGTCAGAGAAGACGAAGGCGGCCAGAAAGAAGACGGGAAAGTGGTGTGGTGGGTCAATTCCGATGACAGAATAATTTTGTCGCATAGTATATATTTCATTATATACATAGTATTTTAATCAAAGTAGGATAAAATATTTAATTTTTGTAACATACAATATATTTTTTAACAGGTCAAGAGGGGTGAGAATGCTAATATGGTGACAGTCTTCCTCGCCACCCATAGGAAGGGGGACAACTCATCGATGAGAGGGCCACGCAGAGCTACGTAAGTATTACTTTATATTTTGTTAATTTTAATATAACTTAGAAAATATACAAATAAATATTTATTTAGTTAGTAATAAGTACCTTAGATATATATTAACAATTATGCATGACGGGTGGATAGTAAGTAGTACACTTATCGAGAGATACGTATTTTTTAGGATTAGTATCTTAGGCTCCGTGAGCGGTCGACCTAGCCCACACAGGGAGAGGTTGGTAGTTCCTCGCAGCCCCTCGCCCACCCAGCTCCGTCAACTGACGCGATATGGATGACCGTCGTTGGTAGTCTGTAAAGGGGTACGTACTACGGTACGGGATCCTACGGCGCCTATTTTGCATCCCAGTCCTCTAGGACCACCTCTGCCAGTGTGCATACCACACAGCCTGCCCAGGAGTCAGTGTGAGCCCAGTAGGAGAGGGTTGACCATCATATTATGTCTCTGTGTGACGAGTTGCTGCAGAGGATTATGTCATAACCCACACCGCAGATGGACAATGCGACGATCCTATCACATTTTGATTTGCTTGAGCGTAAACTGGCAAAGGTAGGGGATCTAGTAACATCAACAGAGCATAACGTGATGGTGCTACAGGGGTCTTATGTAGCCATGGGTGATGCATTGATGAGGCTGCAGATGACATAGGTTCAGATGAGCCAGTTAGTGGAGCAGAGTACTGTAAGGATATTATTTGTCATAGATACTTGCAATGCTCGACTGACAGCGTTGGAGCAGATACATCCTCCTGGTCCGTCGATATCAACATCTACATCGATTGTACAGACTCCTCCATCAGGTGCCATGATGATTTCACCGGAGCAGTGGGCCTCGCTGATATCCCAGATTTGTGGCGGTGCTCCTCCTCCTGATCAGCAATAGTTGTTCTTTGGACAATCTCATCTCCTAGGCTCACCACGGTGCTCCTCCTCCTCCGGATCAGCAAGAATCCTAGTTAGTATAGTTTATTTGTTTTCATACTTTTGGCCTATGATCTTGAGTTATTTATGTATTGAGATAGTATTTTAAACTTTATTTGTTCACATCCAGTACTAGTTATGATTCTTACTGGATTTTTTTTCAGACTTAGTTTGTATGATGTATGTGAATTTGCTGGATATTTATTTTTATACTTTATTTATTGACAATGTGTCTATTTCTTTTAATTTTAGTTTATTACTTATATTGAATGCATGAGAATTTACCGGTGTTGAGTGTTCCATCGAAGGGGTCGGCGAGCCCAAAAAATTCAACGGAGGGTTGCTCTAGGTCTGTCTATTGTTATGAACTATGATATTGCATGGATATACGACAAACTGCAAGCATACATTTATTTCAGTTTTTTTTACAATTTTTTTGGAATTTAGCAAAGTTTAGCGACGTTTTAATACGTCGCTAACTGTATCAGGACGTCACTATTTTTGTCGCTAATCGTCGCTAAATTGCTGACATGGCAGTATTTGCCAGGTCAGTAGAATATTGCTAAATGTGTTACAAAATATCGCTAAATAAAAAATTAGCAACATTTAGCGACACATGACACGTCGCTAATTTAGCTACGTTGCGTCCCTATACGTTGCTAAATATAAAATTATTAGCGATGCATATACGTTGCTAATAAACGTCGCTATAGCTATATTTTGTAATATTTTCTCTGTCAGGTACTAGCTTAAATATGACTTCAATGAAATATCGCTAATTATGTCGCTAAATTTTATCAGCGACATTTTAATGCCATTTAGCGACATTTTCATACGTCACTAATTTGACTTATTCTGGTAGTAGGAGTTAGTGCTTTATATAAATAGTGTTAAGACTTGGGTAGGCATCCTATAGAGATTATTCTAAATTGGTAAAGGTGTGCCAATGGGGTACATGAGTGTGAGGAGATACGAGTGTTCATTTGCAAGGTAGAAAGTGGGTAAGCAGTGTTCAGGTGCCAGCAAGAACTGGGACAGATACGAGACTTTGTGTGTGTTAGAAAGTAAGCTAGAATGAGAGTTGGCATATTAGTGAAAGCGTTCATGTGTCTCACAGGAACGTATAATAAATCTGAGTGCTGGTAGAGACTCTTTTAGTACCAGAATATAGTACCCTATGAGTGTTAGTACATTATCCTAGGCAGTGCGTGGCCCTCGTATCGATAATATACCATTAGTATTAGAAGTGGTAACCCTTGATATTAAGTATTTTGACTAGATTGATATTTAGTGAATGACCGGTATAAGTATCTGAGCTAGGTAAGAGGTCCAGCTAGGCCACATGTGGCACAACAAATTTCTTTGCACCAGCAGAGGGAGACACCCCAACGGTGCAGGACTTTTGCAATGATGGTCGAGGGGTCGATGCTACAGGTGTTGGGATAGTAGGTTTTAAATTTCTCTTCCTTTTTCTTCCATATATGGATCTGCGTGGTTCTATAGTATCCTATTGTTACATTAGTAATTTTGTGGCATAGTATACTTAGCAAATGACCCAGTAGAGACTGCAATATCAAAACTAATAGGATTATAGTCATACATGTTTGATAACCCGTTAATAACTCCTTTTAATAGAATTTTATATTGCATGATTTTAGGTAGGACTTTCTTAGGCCATGAATAGATGGGGTTTTGACTATAGTGAGGATTACAAGGAATAAGTTATGACTAGCTAGAACAGAGAGGGCAAGGCATCTTAAATTTTGAGGACAAAATTTTTCTAGGGGGGTAGGATTGTAACTACCTAATTCCAGAAGAGGCATATTTTTGTTATTTAATATTAATTATATATTACTAAAAATGTATTTATATATATTGTATATTCCTAATATAGTTATTAGTTAGTGTTAGCCCATTAGTTAGACTAAATTTTATTGAGCCTAAGTGAACCCAACCAGACTTGTCATGACCATTGGTTCAACTTATTAGTTAGTCATGGTTAGACTCATTAAATTAGAAAATGAGTAGAATATTTCTTTCATTAAAATTAGAATATTTCCTTAATTAACCCCTTAATTAAATATTCTTCTTAACAACCCAATGGGGGCATTCTTATCATTGTATATTTTATGAGGAGGGGGACACTTGGCCGGCTACTTAAGGGGGGGAGTGTTTCTCTCTCATCTTCATTCTTTATTCCAAATTTTAGCCCCAATTTGAGTTCTTCCCTAAATTAACCCATTCCTCTGCCAAATCCTCTCAAATCCCTTTCATTCTCACCATAAAAAGGAGCCTAGGATCTTGGATTGCAAAGAGCACTTGGAGAGAAGTTTGGCTAGAATATTGTGTCCAAAATGGGTCATATTGAGCATTTTATTAGAAATCCATCTCCTAATAGGTATAACCATTAATTTCCTCTCTATTTCTATTCTAAGTATTGTATTTGAACATTAAAGATCCTTCCATAGCTAAGGACTATCCATAGGAAGAAGAACTAGGTTCATATGAGCTATATTGTGATAGTTACATTGACTTTTGTGACAAACTGGAGGAAAATTCGAGTTTGGGACATTAGGTGTTCGTAGGAATATTTCTCTAGTAATTTTGGAGTATGATACATGATTTGATGGGATATACGTATCCAAAATTGGATACAGAGAGTGTGTATCATGATACATCATAATATGGTATCATAGGAGGGGTATTTGCATGTGTAGGAGGCTCTAGCATGCCAAATTCTTTATGTTGTATCTTAATAGCTATAATATATATTATATATACCATATTTAGTATTTTGGTTGTGTTGCATGATCTTGGGGAAACTATCGTGATATTTTGGGTGTGTATCATGAGCTATTGTGTGATACCCATGTAATGCACACCAAGGGTTTGATTATTGGGATAAGTGTGTATATCTATCTAAGGTATTAAGTATATATGTTTATATATATATATATATATATATATATATATGGGGTGGCTTTATAGTAGAGATAGAGTATAGCAATGTGGGAAGGATGCTCGGGTTGGTACCATCAGTGGTTGTTGTTGTGTTGTTATAGTTGCTGCTACAGTCATTATTATTGTTACTATTATTCTTATTTTTTCTGTTGTTGTTGTAGTTGTTGTGGTTGTGGCAAGCAATGAAGGAAGGGAGTAAGTGTTGGTCTCAGTTGTAAGGGAAGAGTTTGGAAGTGCAGGCAGTGTGGAGTGATACTGCTGTGTTTGCAGCAAGGAGAGATGCACAGCTACGGTACAGAAGGTTGGATGGCAATGTTCCCTGGGTTATTGGTTTAGCAGCATATAAGGTTGCTACTGCTATTGTGTTGATGTGTGGGTTGGCAAAGCAATATACAGTTTGGTTGTTGTTGTGTTGCTGGATGGTAGTGAGGTTGGTGTTGGTGTTTAAGGTGCAATCAGGTTGGGGTTTTGACTGCTGTTAGCAGTTATTGTGAGAAGCTTGGTAGTGTGTGTGTGTGTGTGTGTGTGTGTGTGTCTGTCTGTGTGCGTATGTGTGATTTGAGGACTGATATAAGTGTAACGGTGTAGAGTATATTGTTAGAGTATTGGTCAAGAGTAGAGTATCAGTTAAGGGAAAGTAGGTAAGTGTGTAGGTTTATAGACAGGTGTTTAATAGAGAAAGGAGATAGGGTGTTCAGGAGTTGTCAGCAGAGGACTGATACCAATATATCAGTAAGTATCAGTTAAGGTAATAGGCTAGGAGGCTAAGGTATTAAGTATTGTTATTGTCACGCTCCAGTCCCAAAATATGTAGGACCAGGAATATGTGACACGCCAGCTAGGCATTCGACCAGACTCTGGTCTGACTCGAATACGTATAAGCTGTAAAATATAAAGGGCACTATCTAGATATCCCATAATATAAACCTCTATATCTTAATCTACAATGTACAACAGTATACAAGAAAGAGCTATATGTGCTAAAGTCGGCCGCCCAATAACACACAAACTCAAATAGACTCGAGAAGAGATGAGTCTACAAAAACTAGTCTACAACAGCAGATGAATAATCAATAAGAATAAAGTAACCATAATGTCGGTAGAAATAATATGAGTACCTGGTACAATGCCCGCAAGACATGCCACTCCACCAGCAACTCCAAATGCTCCATAATCGTCTATGCTGCAAAACTGGCAGGGAACTAGGTCCTCAGAGGGACGTAACAAGGTACAGAAATATAGCATGCCAAAGTACAATAGAAAGTACAAGTGCAAAAGTGCAACGATGGTGTAGTCTAGCATAACCAACTAAGTGTGAAACAGTTTGAAGACAATGTTCGACGCGTGGGCTATCCAAAATAAAACTGCAGCTCCGGACACGGAGACAACGGGACGTACCGCAGCTCTGGGCAAAGAGTCACACGGGTGATACAACTATACTAGATACAGGATCACTACAAAAATAGTATATATATATATATATAAGCGCGTGCAGAGGAGCCCAAATGTCTAGTAATTGTCTTTTCCATCCCAAGCGGTCAACGATTGTGCGTTAAACCTAAACCTCTATCTAACAGTCTCGTCACACAGAAATAACTCAACAGACGCGACCCTAAGGTCGTCCCAGTCTCTGGTCATGATGTCAGTATCAGGATACAGGAATCTGGCATGATCACAGTGTATTAGTGTATCCTGGGGTGTCGATATACTCAAGTACGTACATCGAGGTGTTACGAACATCTAACATTCATTCTAAGATATTACGACGAACGTCTGCACCCGGTTGTGATTCGGGCGTAAAGTATCGATCGTAAATAAAATACGTGCACAATGTACATAAAGAAATAATAAATATCTGTAATCAGAAATACAGGGTGGCAAGGCATACTTGCCTGTGTCCGGCTGCTGATGACGGGGATCCGGTACCACGTCCAAGTCCTCAAGTCCTGTAGTACCTAGAGATGAGATATAAAACTAATCAATAATCTATCACACGACAAACAGGGATATGACACACGTCTATACATATGCTCAGTCTCAGCTCCAACTCACAGAGATAAGACGCTAGAGGGTTGACCACAGTTGACTATTAGTACGATACATTAAATCAACTAATCATCTGTACAATATCATCAAACCATCCTCAAATACACAATTAATAATTATTAACCTTCTATTTCATATCATTGTTACCAAATCATAAAAAGTACTACTCTAATTTAATCCATCATTAATTTCCAGTCCCCAAATTACCGATTAATGGTTTTATACTACACACTAGTTCACAATCAAACACGTGCTCCTCAGTGTTTATCAATGTTCAATTATCAGAATCTTATTTCTCAATAAATTAAATATATTCCCACAATAATTAATTTGCATTTAATTAGGATGACACCTAAAAATCTTATTTGGCGATTTAAATCCCCACTTCATTATTTATGCCTACAATCCCTCCATCATGTATATATATTCCATGTCCTTATTCAAATCATATTTAACCCATAAATAAATGATTTAGCATTCTTTCCACCATGTATAATATTCATAACATCTCGTTAAAATCAAATCCTAAACCCCCATGCAAATTATTTAAATTCATTTTATTTTATGTAAACATAAACCCTAACCTACATTAACCCTAATCAAATATACATACATATATGCTCAAAAACACTACACTACACTTATACGAATATGAACCCTAACATTATATATAAACATAGAGAGGGGGAGGGAGTCGTATACCTCGACGAGGCTCGCTGGCCGGAGAGGTGATGGCTGGAGAAGAGTGGAGGTCGTGAGGAAGCCCCTGGTCGAAGAACAAACTGGAGGTGGTGGTGGAAGTAGATCAACAGGGTGGTCGTGGTGGTTCGTAGTGGTTTATGGTGGTGGTGATCAGCAGGGTGGTTGGTTGATGGCCATGGCAGTTTGTGGTGGTAGCTACGGCAGGGTGGTCGGATTGGGGATAGTGTTGGAACGACCGGAGACTGATGAAGACGAAGGTGGAGGAGCTCGGCGGCCGTCAGTTGGCAACCGCGGGGGTGTCGACTGGGGTGCAGTGGAAATGGGGGAGGAGGTCGGCTCGTCGGGGTGGCAGGCTTGGTTGGCCGGAGCATCGATGGAGAAGCTCGACCAGAGGGATGTGGTTGGACACCGGATCTCGTGGTCGTGGGGAATGCAGAGAAGTGGCCAGATGTGGAGGAGCTCCGGGGTTGGTCATCGGGGCTCGAGGTCTGCGGTCGGTGGGAAAACAACAGACCGAATGTCGAGGGTGGTCGAGAGGAGTGCGGGTGTGGTTCAGCCGCCGAAGTGTAGGGTGATGGCGGCGGTGGCTATCGAGGGGAGCACGCCGGAGTCGAGGGAGGAAAACTGGTCGGATCTCGTGGCTGCGCCTGATTGGTGGCGCCGGAGAACAGTGAGTTGGCCGGACCTCCGGTTCCAAGGAAGGAGAGGAAGAATGAAAGGAGAAGAAGAAGAAAGGAAGAAATATGGAGGGGGCTCGGATTTTAATGTGGAGAAGGAAGGAGAGAGAGAGGGGGATGAGGTTTCCTAGGTTTTTGGGGATTAGGGCCGGCATGGGGTTGTGTGTAGCGATAGGGACATTTTATAGGAAGGAGTGTGATGATTGGAGGGTGGGGATGGGCTTATTTCAAATGTGTGGTGTAGATTTTACATGAAGAGAATTAGTTTCTTCATGAAAAAGAAGGGGAGGAGGGAGGTTGACTATGGTCAAAGAAGAGGGTGGCCTCTCTCTCCATTTGGCCTTGACCAATGAGGGTGTGCCATATGTCACAATATTTGTATTTTAGCCCCTTAAGTTTGGGTAATTATACAATCACATGTAATGATGGGAAAATTGTAGAGAAATTGGTGTTTGGTGTTTTATATGGTGAGGGAGTGTTGTGTGTTTGGCATGGACTTAATTAAATGGATATTGGAATTAAGTAGGAATTAAAATAGGATTAGTCAAAGTTGGTATCCCCGATTTAATTAGAATAAAAATGTCCCGCAGTTTTAAATTAAATGGGGGCACTTGGGGTCTTAATTTGGGAGTGACACAAAGGTCAAAAATGGTGTGGGCTTGGAGTCAGTCTTGGACCCTTTAGTTGGTCCGGCTCAACAGGTTAAGTTGGTATCTCAAAATTGAAGGTAACGATACAGGTGTCCGATACAGGATTAAAAATAGGATTTTGGATACGGGAAGTTGTGCAATTAATTTAGGGCACAACGGATTTGATTTTGAGTGACAGAAAAGTTCAACGCCTAAATTGGCGGGTCAAGTCAAAAGTACAACAGTCTATTCAAAATTTATGGGCTGATGTTGGGCTCCGAATAATTCGACAATGGTAGGGCGCACCAAGGATTTAATTAAAATAATCAAACATATGCAACCTTACTCTAAACCTCAAACATCTGCTGCTAAACCAAAATTTTCCATCCCATACCAGACTATCAATAGAATTAATTGAGGGGGTTTACATTCTTCCCAACTTAGAAAAATTTTGTCCTCGAAATTAAAAGTAAGACACGATACTAGCTACAAGAATTTAAAACAAACTGGTAATCAATTGCGGTACGAAAATTTGTACCTCGATCCTCAAATAAATACGAAAAATGCTGCCGAATAGAATCCTTGCGCTCCCAAGTAGACTCGCCTGGCGAATGATGCTTCCATGCAACTCTGACCAGTCGAATAATCTGACTTCTCAAAGTCTTCTTACTGTGATCGAGTATCTCCCCTGGCTGCTCTACGTAAGATAAACTGGGCATGACTGTAATCTCCGAATGATCAAGCACGTGGCTAGGGTCTGCCACATATCTCCTCAACTGCGATACGTAAAATACGTCATGCACTCCTTCTAATGATGGAGGCAATGCAAGACGGTAAGCCACTTTGCCAACTCGTTCTAAGATGTTAAAAGGTCCGATGTACCTCAGACTCAGCTTGCTTCTGCCTCCAAATCTGATAGTACCACGAGTAGGCGATATCTTTAAAAATACACGGTCACCTTCCTTGAACTCCAAAGGTCTGCGGTGCATATCTGCCCAATGTTTTTGTCTGTCCTGTACTGTACACTAGTGGCTCTGAATCAGCTTGACTTTCTCCACTGTCTGTGTCACCAACTCTGGACCAAGTATCTAACGCTCTTCCATGTCACTCCAACATACTGGTGACCTATATTTCCTGCCGTACAGTGACTCATAAGGTGCCATCTGCATGCTAGCCTGGTAGCTGTTATTATAGAAGAATTCCACCAAGTGTAGATGGTTCTCCCAAGATCCTCCAAAATCGATCATGCACGCTCTCAACATATCCTCTAATATCCATATCGTGCACTCTGACTGGCCATCAGTCTGTGGATGATATGCAGTGCTGAACTTTAGACGAGTTCCTAGACTCTCCTGCATACTCTGCCAAAATATGACATGAATCTAGAATAATGATCCGATACGATGCTGACAGGCACTCCATGTAGTCATACTATCTGTCTCATATACATGTCGGATAATATCTCCGTGGACTGCCCAACTCTGAAGGGCAAGTAATGTGCAGACTTGGTGAGTCTGTCTACGACAACCCAAACTGCATCCTTTCCGCTAGGGTTCCGCGGGAATCTTATGACGAAGTCCATGGTAATGTGTTCCCACTTCCACTCGGGAATGGGAAGCAGCTACAATAGTCCTGCAGTCCTCTGATGTTTAGCCTTGACTTGCTGACAAACTAAATATCTCACCCCGAATCTTGCAATCTCTCTCTTCATCCCATGCCACCAATAATATTGTCTTAAATCTCGGTACATCTTCGTACCTCCGGAATGAATAAAATAAATTGAGCTATGAGCCTCGGTCATCAACTCCTGGCATAGCTCGCCACTCAAAATGTATAGGCAATCTCCATACCTCAATGTTCTATCTTCATGAATCCTGGGTCCCGTCTGTATGCCGGCCTCTGTCCTCTCTCGCAGTCGTCAAAATCTCACATCTGGTGGCAGAGCTGCCTTGATCCTCTCAATCAATGTAGACTGAACCTCGTGACTGGCCATCTGTCCATCCATGCCTGGCAATACAATATCCCAAGCTCCTGGAGATCCTCTAGCAATTTCTACTGAGTCATCAAAAAGTATGCCATGGACTTCCTACTTAAGGCATATGCTACTACATTCGCCTTGCCAGGGTGGTACTGCAACTCAATATCATAATCTGTCATCAACTCTAGCCAGTGCCTCTGTCTCATGTTGAGCTCCCTCTGCGTTTAGACATACTTCAGACTTTCTGTATTCTGTATAAATCTCAACATGCACTCCATAAAGGTAGCGTCGCCATAGCTTTAGTGCAAATATCACTGCAGCTAGCTCTAGGTCGTGCGTCTGATATTTCTTCTCATGAACCCTTAGTTGTCCTGATGCGTAGACTATCTATTCTATCTAAACATAACTCATATTTGCTGAGCTTAGCATACTAGCCTCTCCTGCCTCAGCGTTTCTAACACGATCCTGAGAGGTCTCTCATGCTTCTCCTGGCTCTTAGAATATACCAAGATGTCGTTGAACACCACTATGAACTTATCTATGTACTGGTAGGAAACATTGTCCATTAAGCTCATAAATACTGCTGGCGAGTTGGTTAAACCAACGACATGACTAGAAACTCATAATATCCATACTCTGTCCGAAAAGTCATCTTCGAAATATCCTCTCTCCGTAACTTGATATGATAATAACTGGATTTGAGATCGATCTTCGAGAATACATATGCGCGACTTAGCTGATTCAAATAAATTATCGATGCATGACAATGGGTACAGCATTAAATACCCTGTAATCGATACACAATCATAACGTCCCTGTAATCAATGCGCAAATGTACCATCCCGTCCTTCTTCAGTAAATAAGATGGATATTCCCCATGGAGAAATACTAGCCCGACTGAAACCCTTGTCTAAGAGATCCTCTACTGTGGAACTTCAACTCAACCAACTCTATTGGTGCACAAAACAATAACTATCTCGGCTCTTGGAGTCGACTCTATAACAACTCTATCTCTCTGTCAGGTGGCAGGCCTGAAAGATTCTCTAGAAACACATCCTAAAACTCTGATATAATACGGTGGTACACTGGTTCACCTCCTGTATTGTATACCCCTAAGGTAGATGGGCACCATACTCCTGGGCTCCCAAAAGAAACTCAACTCAGGGTAACCTGGTGGCCTAAAAATATAATATAACTATATCGACAATCTAGTGTCGTGCGGTATTGGCTCAATCAACTCATGCTAGGACGGTGTCATCGTCCAGACTTAACCTTAAAATAAATTCTCCTGTTCTGTTTACCACACTAATCCTCCAATAGAAAAATTCTTCCCTGACTAAAGTATAATTTCTCTCCTCCTCAAAATTTTCCCAAAAAATTTTATTCCTCAAATTTCTTCTTCCCGTTATTTATTGTTCCGGGTCACATAGTGCAATTATAATAATGATGTCACCCAAGCACATACTAAAATTTCTGGTATTAGATTATCATCTTCCAAGTGAGATCCTAAAATTTCATCTCCTCTAGCATATAATCATCGTTCCTAGTATTGCTATCATATACAACCACTAGATTCCATCATCATGCTATGCATTTCCATAAATTATTCTAGGTCATGATCAACAATCCTTCCAGCTCCCAGTACTTCCAAGATCACTGCTATCTCAAGTATGAATATGGTACTACTGGTTTCAATTCTCTTGCTACCCTTCCATACTAGTTCTAGAATCCAAAAGAACCTATCAATCTATCCTACTCAGGGTAACAATCTTCTCAGAGAATGTTATACGAATTCTGTCTTCTATCGTCTGGACTACGATCTTCTTCTGGAGGAAACCATCAGGCACAAGCGTCCGTCTTCCGAATAATAGGGGATGAGAAACAATGATAACGATATTGATGAAAATTGAACGAATACAAATTGCAAGTCCAAGGGCGATAATCATATACAAAGTGAGTTTTTAAAATCGATTATGGATTAAGATCCTATTCAACAATCATAATACCTATTCCTAATTTGCAGGCTCGCTTGGCACAGTCAGGTGACCAAGATAATTTAAATCTGACCTGCATAGGCCACCACAAAAAAATGTTATGCCCCAGTCCCAAAATACGTAGGACCAAGAATACGTGATACGCCAGCTAAGCATTCGACCAGACTCTAGTTTGACTCGAATACGTATAAGCGGTAAAATATAAAGGGCACTATCTAGATATCCCATAATATAAACCTCTGTCTCAATCCATAATGTACAGTAGTATACAAGAAAGAGCTATATATGCTAAATTCGGCCGTCCAATAACACACAAACTCGAATAGACTCGAGAAGAGATGAGTCTACAAAAATAGGCTACAACAGCAGATAAATAATTAATAAGAATAAAGTAACCATAATGCCGGTAGAAATGATATGAGTACCTGGTACAATGTCCGCAAGACATGCCACTCCACCAGCAACTCTAAATGCTCCGTAATCGTCTATGCTGCAAAACTGGCAGGGAACCAGGTCCTCAGAGGGACATAACAAGGTAGAAATATGGTATGCCAAAGTACAACAGAAAGTACAAGTGCAACGACGGTGTAGTCTAGCATAACCAACTAAGTGTGACACAGTTTGAAGACAATGTTCGATGCGTGGGCTATCCAAAATAAAACTGCAGCTCCGGACACGGAGACACACGGGACGTAACGCAGCTCCGGGCAAAAAGTCATACGGGTGATACAACTACACTAGATACAGGATCACTATAAAAATAGTACATATATATATAAGTGCGTGTAGAGGAGCCCAAACATCTAGTAACTGTCTTCCCCATTCCAAGCGGTCAACGATTGTGCGTTGAACCTGAACCTCTATCTTACAGTCTCGTCACACAGAAATAACTCAATAGACGCGACCCTAAGGTCATCCCAGTCTCTGGTCATGATATCAGTATCAGGATACAGGAATCTAGCATGATCACAGTGTATGAGTGTGTCCTGGGGTGTCAATATACTCAGGTACGTATATCGAGGTGTTATAAATATCTAACATTCATTCTAAGATGTTACGAGGAACGTCTGCACCCGGTTGTGATTCGGACGCGAAGTATAGATCGTAAACAAAAATACGTGCACAATGTACATAAAGAAATAATAAATATCTGTAATCTGAAATACAGGGTGGCAAGGTACACTTGCCTGCGTCCGGCTGCTGATGATGCGGATCCGGTACCACATCCAAGTCCTCAGGTCCCGTAGTACCTAGAGATGAGATACAAACCCAATCAATAATCTATCACACGGCAAACAGGGATATGACATACGTCTATACATATGCTCAATCTCAGCTATAACTCACAGGGACAAGATGCTAGAGGGTTGACCACAGTTGACTATTGGTACGATATATTAAATCAACTAATCATCTGTGCAATATCATCAAACCATCCTCAAATACTCAATTAATAATTATTAACCTTCCATTTCATATCATCGTTACCAAATCACAAAAAAATACTACTCTAATTTAACCCATCATTAATTTCCAGTCCCCAAATTATCGATTAATGGTTTTATACTACACACTAGTTCACAATCAAACATGTACTCCTCAATGTTCATTAATATTCAATTATCAGAATCTTATTTCTCAATAAATTAAATCTGTTCCCACAATAATCAATTTGCATTTAATTAGGATGACACCTAAAATCTCATTTGGCAATTTAAATCCCCACTTTATTATTTATGCCTCCAATCCCTCCTTCATGTATTCATATTTAACCCATAAATAAATGATTTAGCATTCTTTCTACCATGTATAATATTCATAACATCTCGTTAAAATCAAATCCTAAACCCCCATGCAACTCATTTAAATTTATTTTATTTTATGTAAACATAAACCCTAACCTACATTAACCCTAATCAAATATACATACATATATGCTCAAAAACACTACACTACACTTATACAAATATGAACCCTAACATTATATATAAACATAGAGAGGAGGAGGGAGTCGTATACCTCGACGAGGCTCGTTGGCCGGAGAGGTGATGGCCGGAGAAGGGTGGAGGTTGTGGGGAAGCCCCTGGTCGAAGAACAAACTGGAGGTGGTTGTGGCAGTAGATCAACAGGGTGGTCGTGGTGGTTCGTGGTGGTGGTGATCAGCAGGGTGGTTGGTTGATGGCCATGGCAGTTCGTGGTGGTAGCTACGGCAGGGTGGTCGGATCGGGGACAGTGGTGGAACGATCGGAGAATGATGAAGAGGAAGGTGGAGGAGCTCGGTGGCCGCCAGTTGGCAATAGAGGGGGTGTCGACTGGGGTACAGTGGAAGCAGGGGAGGAGGTCGGCTCGTCGGGGTGGCAGGCTTGGTTGGACGGAGCGTCGATGGAGAAGCTCGGCCGGAAGGATGTGGTTGGACGCTGGATCTCGTGGCCGCAGGGAATACAGAGAAATGGCCGGATGTGGAGGAGCTCCGGGTTGGTCGCCGGGGCTCGAGGTCGGCGGGAAGACAGCAGACCAAATGTCGAGGGTTGTCGAAAGGAGTGCGGGTGTGGTTCAGCCGCCGGAGTGTAGGGTGATGGAGGCGGTGGCTATCAAGGGGAGCTCGCCGGAGTCGAGGGAGGAAAACTAGCCGGATCTCATGGCTGCGTCAGATTGGTGGCACCGGAGAACAGTGAGTTGGCCGGATCTCTGGTTCCAAGGAAGGAGAAGAAGAATGGAAGGAGAAGAAGAAGAAAGGAAGAAATATGGAGGGGGCTCAAATTTCAATGTGGAGAAGGGAGGAGAGAGAGAGGGGGATGAGGTTTCCTAGGTTTTTAGGGATTAGGGTCGGCATGGGGTTGTGTGTAGGGATGGGGACATTTTATAGGAAGGGGTGTGATGATTGGAGGGTGGGGATGGGCTTATTTCAAATGTGTGGTGTAGATTTTACATGAAGAGAATTAGTTTCTTCATGAAAAAGAAGGGGAGGAGGGAGATTGACTACGGTCAAAGAAGAGGGTGGCCTCTCCATTTGGCCTTGACCAATGAGGGTGTGCCACATGTCACAACATTTGTATTTTAGCCCCTTAAGTTTGGGTAATTGCACAATCATATGTAATGATGGGAAAATTATGGGGGAATTGGTGTTTGGTGTTTTGCAGGGTGAGGGGGTATTGTGTGTTTGGCATGGACTTAATTAAATGGGCATTGGAATTAAATGGGGATTAAAATGGGATTAGTCAAAGTTGGTATCCCCGATTTAATTAGAATAAAAATGTTCCGCACTTTTAAATTAAATGGGGGCACTTGGGGTCTCAATTTGGGAGTGACACAAAGGTCAAAAATGGTGTGGGCTTGGAGTCAGTCTTGGACCCTTTAGTTGGTCCGACTCAACGGGTTAAGTTGGTGTCTCAAAATTGAAGGTAACGACACAGGTGTCCGACACGGGATTAAAAATAGGATTTTGGATACGGAAAGTTGTGCAATTAATTTAGGGCACAACGGATTTTATTTTGAGTGACAGAAAAGTCCAGCGCCTAAATTGGCAGGTCAAGTCAAAAGTACAACAGTCTATTCAGAATTTATGGACTGATATTGGGCTCCGAATAATTCGACAATGGTAGGGCATGCCAAGGGTCTAATTAAAATAATCAGGCATATGCAACCTTACTCTAAACCTCAAACATCTGCTGCTAAACCAAAATTTTCTATCCCATACCAGTCTATATATAGAATTAATTGAGGGGGGTTATAGTTATAGGTATTAGAGTTAAGGTATTAATAAGTTTTGGGTTTTAAGCTAAGGTATGAGATGGGGGTGTTAAGTTAGTGTAGGTATTAAGTATATAAAGATAATTGAGTTAAGTAAATACTAGCACAATATGTGAGTGGTATCTTGGAATAGAGGTAAGATTATGATACTAGATATTATTTAGAAACTAAGGTTTGAGAATAGATAGGATAAGGTATTAGTATATACTAAGGTTATGTTATAGACACTAAGTTAATGAGTAGAAACTAATTTATATATTAAGGTAATACTAGATAATAGAGATAACTTGTACATATATATATATATATATATATATATATATATATATATATATATATATATATTAGCTAGTATAGCTAATACCTTCAAGGTATGGACCTAGAAACCTAGTTATAGCCTAGTATCACCTAGTATTAGCTAGTTTAGCCTTTTAACTAACTTAGAAGCTAGTTTTGAACCTAGAATCAAGGTATTGACCTATTTTGACCTAGTTTGACTAGTATACCTACTTTTGACCTAGAAATAACATTTTACTTTATTTAAGCATGATTATCACTTCATTACACTAAATGATATGTATCTAGTGTAGTTATATATGATTCCTGACACGATATTATACGAATTTGTATATTCAGGATCCCGCCATGAGATATTATTTCCTGTTGGACCCTGTACATGCCCTACATGCCCTATAATTCATATATATGTATATGAAGGAACTGGGAATCTCCAGGACCATAGACAGGTCTGCATATCGATCGATAGAAGATTAACAGGTTTAATATGTGATCTAACCCTTCAAAGGCAGAAACTAGGGTTCACGGATTATACCTGAAGTAACGAGAAGAAGATGAAGGTTTTCAGCAACTTTGATTAGTTGGCGACCCCAAGATCTTCTGCACGTATTCCTTCCTCGGATTGGACGTCATATGGGCGATGATCTTTTAACCTTTTTTCTCCTTGGCCGACCCTCTTTCTCTCCTTACATGAAAAACGAATTTATTGAAAGATGCTCACTTCTGATAAAATATGATGGCTAGACAATAGAGGATATATACAGGCTACAATAGGGACCATAAGGAAAAATTAGGGTTATGTCTCCTAACGGATCTGGGTATCCCATGTTCATTCCAAACACACAACCTAGGCCCGTTAACAATATCTCGGTCAACTAAAGAGCTATTGTTGCACTACCTTCATAATCCCAAATTATGTTTATAAGCTCTTTCTTATTATATGCATGTTTGTCTCCCCATGTTAAGATATCGAATGTCCATCGATAAAATTAAGTTACTGACAACTATATTGATCGACATCTTTTATCCTTAAGTAGTACAACTCAACTTTATTTTTTATGTCGGATATAATCCACCTGCAGGGTTTACATGAAAATCCTTATAAGTTCCTTAAGGGGACAACATCAACCTGATGTATCAGGATATTGATTCCTTTTATAATCAAGTGTCCATCATACACACAATGCCATTACCCAATTCATAGAGGTTATTGACCCATGATGAATCTTACTCTTTTACGAATCAAAGTAATGCACATTGTATATACATGGTTGTTATTATATCCGGATTAAGAGCATAAGTATCCATAATAATAGAGGTGTTTGTTCTCTTATGTAGTCAGTACAAAGAGAATAACCTCAAGTGGTCCTCAATACACACAAAGTATATTAGTGTAAACCTATAGTCAAGATAGACTAATACCATATTATACTACAACCTTATCAATGGTTTGTCCAAGTCCATATAGGTTGTGAACTATTTATATATTCCACAGGGAACTGATAATATGATCTCCTGTGTGACACCATACACCATATTATCTATAATAGAATGTCAGACACTTGTATTAATATTATAACAAATACAGCATGCAAACATTTGCCTATAAGATTCTTATTTAAAAAAATAAGAAAATATAGTTAATACAAAGTGATGCTTTTAGTATACAACCCTAACAGTATAGACACCGATCCCTGAGAAGGATAGCCCTCTACACCTATGTCATAACGTGTCATGGTTGAATCCACTATACCAGTCAGGAGTAGGGGAGTGTTAGTTAGATATGTGATCATACATGTATAAGTATTCTTGTACAAGTATTCCTATACAAGTACCCTGTTAGTGTTAATCATACACTTCACGTATGATTAACCAGGCTATGATCCCTATTCATGTTCCAAAGTTGATCATATGTCGAAGCTAGTACTCATACACTTAGTATAGTTTCTTATTCATGATTTCATGTATTTGATATTATATTACCTGTTATTTATATTTTCGTATTTCCATTATATGTTCCTATTTCTGTTCATTATCTTGTATTTCTATACTATTTACTATTTTATAGTCTTTATTATTTATTTAGAACTGCTTTTAGAGGTATGCTTCGCTCCAATTAAGACTGGATATACTTTTTAGATGATTTAGAGGATCGGTATCCTATACACTATGGACCTCAGGACGTAGTAGGTGGATTTGGAAACGGTGGCTCGGGAGGAGCCGATGCCGATTGAGGGAGATGATCAGCTGGTCGTAGCTAGTTATATATTATTATACTGGATTTGTTTTTAGTCTTGAGACCTTGGATATTTTATAATTTTTATACTTATATTGTTGATTGAGCATATTTAGAACCTCTTACCATCAATGAGACTTTGGACGACATCTGGCATGTTCAGTGACTAGACGGCATTTATTATAAGTATCGTTGCTGCAGAAAAGAGTGCAAAAGATCCCCGCTTATTGGGATTCCAAGCCCCTAGTATTGAGGACAAGGAAAATCATCCTTTCGCCACCAACAATAATTGTGAAAGTAAAGGGAAGCAAGCCCTGATAGTCAATGTGTCCAAAAGTCTGACCTCGCCCGCCACAGTTACGATGGAGCTATCAAAGCCGAATGAGACTTATTCCTTTAACGAAGATGATGTCATAGAAATCTTTGAAGTATTGATAAGGGAAATAAGCTCCGGCTACCTGACATCAAGCACCCCGATGAAGCAGACAAGGTTGGCAATCCCAAGTATTTCCACTACCATCGATATGTCTATCACTCCACGCAAGATTGTTACATATTAAAAAGGCACATACAACAGTTAATCGACTCCAAAGCTCTCACTTTGGACTTTGAAGACAAGATGATCACTGCAAATATGGTTCCCCTCCCGTTCGGCACCTTTCTGACAACAGAGGCCCAAGACGGTATTGTCCCCATACCTATGACAACAATGGAGTTCGTTAACCTCCCTCTAGCCCAAGTAGATGGGTTGGTTCCTTTTACTAATCCAAGAGGTAAAGTCATATGGGTTCACCCAGACCTCATCTCGGATATGACACAGCCAGCAGCACCTCCTACTTCTAAGTCCAAGGAAAAGAAGATCAGGTCCTGTCACACAATCTATCCATCAATAAATAAAGCTTGGTAGGGGTAACTAGGTCGGGCCAAGCCTACCAACACGACTATAATGCTTCTGATAATATTATACCTCTGGTTTTCATCCCTGTGCCACCTACTGCATCTGATCTGGGTCCCTCCCAGCCTCCAGCAGTGGACAAGCAAAAGTAGAAGGAAACTCGCTATGATAAACCTCTACGAAAAGTCATAACTCAAGCGCTGGAGAAGCCTTACAACTTTGATATTTTGGCATAGCTGGCCAACACGCCAGCAAAGTTATCAATCTTTGAGCTCCTTCGTCTCTCCAAAAAGATACATGATGCTCTAAGTGAGGCATTGCAAAATACTGACTCTTATTTAGCCCAAGTCAAGCCACCGACCGAGAATCCCGTCGTATGTCCTTACTTCAATAGTGTGATGGAGGCAATCCCGAATATCACATTCTCTCCATAAGACATGATATTAAAGAATAATAGGCATAACCATACCCTGTATTACACAGGATATATTAGAGCCATTAGGTGGACCAGATGCATATCAACCCTATATTATCTCTCAGTATTATACCATAAAGTCTGCTATAGACCCTGGATATTCTGATGCATCGGCCGGCAGCCACTAGTACCACTATCAGCGGCTTCATTGTCGGAAGAAGCTACCCGCTAGGCAAGATTCGTCTAAAGTGCCAAATCATCGATCTCCAAACAAAGGTAACTTGCTATGTCATCGATGTGGATGTGTCCTACAATATCCTGCTAGGACGTCCGTCGATACATGATTATATGATTGTTCCATCTACTATCCACTAGTGCTTAAAATATGTCAGTGAAGATGGCATGGTCAAGACAGAATTCGCCAATGTCAATCCTTTCAAAGGGGTCAAGGCGTACTACATCGACACAATCTTATACAAGCAAATCCACCAAGATGAAGGAGGTAGCGACGTCAATAATGAAGTTGATGCTGCTATGACTTCAGGCGATCACCTAAGGGTCTGTCATAAAGGACGCCCAGCCCACACAACTACTCTCCTCATGGTCAAGATTCGAAGAAGGGCACCTGAATCATCGGTAGTCATACCCCAAGGACAAAGACGTTTTCCAGAAAAAGATCACCTTGCCATAAGAACTCCAGGGAAGTTGGTAGTGAAGCTCCGCAGGAAAACTCCAGCACCATCAGCGTCACTGACAGGCACTGAAGAAGATAAGCTGGAAGATTACGTCACGGCATCTACCAACGTACCATCCTACGATTATATAATCCCTTTAGAGGAGGTATTGTATTTCCTCAATAAGATTTCTCTTTGAATTGATTTATTGTGAACATTGGGGTACCGCATATTCTTTTGAGTATGGGATAGGTTTACACCTATATACGCAAGTAGCTACAGCCCATGCAGTAAGCCAAATCTTTCTTAGCCAAGATCCATGTTTTATCATTCCAACAAGGAAGAAAGGTAATAAGCCCATCATTTTTGGGAAAGTTGAAGGTCACCGGAACATAGTTTTAGAAGAGCCAGAACCAAAATGCGGCAGAATGCAACTTCACTTTTATAGCATACAGACTAAGTGTATCCTCCAGAAGATGGGATATGATCTGAAGAGCGACCAAGGCCTAAATTACGGTAAGGGACGATGCTTACCACTGTATCACTTTACCCAAAAGGAAAAGCTTGAGACATAAAATAAACGAACTGGTCATGGTTTAGGATATTTCAAACCTTCTATAACCCCCAAGGACTCAGAGGAGGAAGATGAAACATAGTATCACTCTTCGCAGTCTTCTACTTGAGACTCCAACATCAGCATCGGGGACGTACCCATGCAAACATTGTCCATCAACATCATATCAGCGAATCCAGAAGAGGATGACAAGTATCTGATCGAACTCGTTAAAGTAGAACCGTGGGCACAAAAATTGGAATCTCTGTAGGAGTTACGATTCAAGCAGCGAGAACCTTCTACTGAAGACGAAGTTTTACAAGTTGATCTGGCCGACAATTTTGCTCCTAAGCCTATCTTCATTGGTAAAAACCTCTTGACAAAAGAGAGAGAATCCCTTGTCCAGCAGGTAAGGGAGTACATAGACGTCTTTGCATGGAACTATAGAGATATTCCCAGATTTGATCCATAAATTGTGATACGTAGCTCAATATCCTACCAAACGCCAAGCCTGTAAAGCAGCAGCAACGGCGATTCTGCCCCGACATTACTAACATTATCGAAACAAGGGTGAATAATCTAATAGAAAGCAGTTTTATCCACCAGATTAGGTAGCTAACATCGTCCCCATCATAAAGAAGAATGATAAAATTCGAGTCTGCATCGACTTTTGTGATTTAAATACGACATGCCCAAAGGACGAATTCCCTCTCCTAATCACAGATGTGATGATCGACAACACTTATAGCTTTGAGCATATATCCTTCAAGGATGGGTTCTCAGGCTACAACCAGATCAAGATGTTTCCAAATGGTGAGAAGCATGCATCATTTTGAGCACCAAAAGGGGTGTACTATTATATTGTAATGCCCTTCGGCCTGAAGAATACAGGTGCGACATGCCAATAAGCTATGAGCACTATCTTTCATGACCATCTGTGCAAGACAGTAGAAAGTTACGTCGATGACATCGCTGTCAAGAGCCATTTTCAAGAAGATCATCTCCATGACCTGAAGATAGTATTCAATCAAATGCGAACCCACCAGCTTAAGATGAACCCCACCACGTCATTCTTGGGAGTCTCCAACGACATTTTTTGGGATTTATTATAACTTCAAAGGGTATTCATATTGATACTGAGAAGACTAAGGGTATCCTGGATATGCACCCTCCAAAGAACCTGCGAGAACTTTGTGGTATACAGGAAAGACTGGCATGGATTAGGAGATTCATAGCCAATCTCTCCGAATTATGTCATCTCTTTACTCAGCTCATGGAGAAAGAAATCTGATTTGCCTGGATGGAAGAGTGCCAACAAGCTTTCAAGGACCAAAAGAAGTATCTCACGAACCCCCCGGTATTGGTGGCCCTAATTATAGAAAAGCCATTCTTACTCTATATTTGGGCAATAAAATATTCTTTTGGCGTTCTTCTTATCCAAAATAGAGATAAAGGCTATAAGCAAGCTATCTACTATCTTATCAAAATGATGATCGACGCAGAATATAAGTACAATCTGGTCAAGAAGGAGTGTCTTACTCTGGTGTTCGCTATCCCAAAGACTCGCCATTACTTAACAGGACAGACCATCCATGTAATCTATCGAATAAACCCCTTCAGAGTCCTCGTGACCAAGCTTGGGGCACTCAACTCTCACCTAGCCACATGGACAATCCTACTGTCACCCTACGACATGGTATACATCTCGCAAAAGGCTGTCAAGGGCCAAGCATTAGCTGACGTTCTAGCACGGTGTCCGAGACTTTAAAACTCTATGACAAAATCACCTACGAGGTATTAGAGTCTAACACCGTCATGACAGGAGGATCAGTTTGGCGAATATTCTTTGATGGTACTTCCAGAACAGGTCCTAAAGGCAATATCGTCATGAAGTAGGGATAGTATTGATTTCTTCTGAAGACCTAGTCATCCATTGCGCATTCTCGCTTACGAAGCCATGTTCCAACAATGTGGCAGAGTACAATGCTCTCATCATCGGGCTTCAGCTGGCAAAACAACTAGAGGTCAATTACCTAGAAGCCTATGGCGACTCCAAATTAATAGTCAGTCAAGTCTGTGGCGAGTACGAAGTCCGTCACGAGGACCTGCTCCTTTACCACCAAGCAGCCATCGACATAATTTCTACTTTCACAGAGTTCTTTATAGAACATGTACTATGACTGTAAAATATTAAGGCAGATGCACTCGCCGGCCTCGCTACTTCTTTAGCAACCCCAATCAAAATCCACCTATTGATCACAGTGGTGGGTCAAGAACTGGTCTGCCAAAGGAATAACTTATGCTTGAATCTATGCCACTCTGTAGACGTAGATACCAATGTCAAAGATTGAAGACTCCTATTTATGGAATATATTATCCATGGAATCATTCCAGATAACCCAAATGAGGCAACTTTTGTTAGAAGACTCTCCCTCCAGTTCTACTATGATACAATCACGAAGATAATGTACCATCATTTCTATGAGGGGCTTCTGCTATGATACCTATCAGATGCGAAAGCAAAGCAAGCTCTCCGTGAAGCTAACAACGTATTTATGGTGCTCACCAACCCAGTCCTAAGCTTCAGGACCGCCTTCGATGCATGGGTTATTATTGGCCAACGATGGGGGAGGATGCCATCAATTATATGAAGAAGTGAATAATGTGTCAAATCCATGCTAACTTTATTTACCATCCTTTGGAGTTTCTACACCCGACCGTTGTGTCTTGGTCATTCGAAGCCTGGGGTATAGACATTATAAGGTCGATTAGTCCACCTTTATCTAAGGGGCACTAGTTCATCTTGTCTATCATGGACTACTTCTCCAAGTAGGCGAAAGCCGTTCCGCTGGCAGAAGTGAAAACATCAAACGTTATCAGTTTTCTTAAACATCACATTATCTACCGCTTTAATTTGCCTCGCAGGATTACTTATGACAACGGTCCATAATTTGTAAGCCATGTTCTCTTCTGATTTTATGATAAAAACCGAATCCAAAATATAGCTTCAATCGCCTACAGTCCAGCAGCAAATGGATTAGTTGAATCATACAACAAGACCATCATCAAGCTACTTAAAAAGTTTATTTCAACCAATAAAGATGACTGAAATGAGAAGCAAGGTGAATGTTTATGGGCTACCGTACGACGGTCCAAACTTTGATTGGCAGGACGTTGTTCTCTTTGGTCTATGGAAGCGAGGCTGTGCTTCCTTTGGAGACCCAAATTCCTTCTCTCGTGGTAGCCCTCACCCATCAGCTAACCTTCGAAGGCAACCATTGTCGACTTCTACAAGAGTTGGAGGTACTTAACAAAAAATGCCTCTTGGCTCAGCATCACATCGAGCTATATCAAGCATGACTCTCTAGGGCCTTTAACAAAAAGGTAAAGAAAAGGATATTCCAGGTCGGCGATATCGTCCTAACCATAAGGAGACCGAGGATCATGACCATAAGAAGGCAGAAAAATTCTAACCCAAGTGGGAGGGTCCCTTTGTAGTTGAGATGGTTTACTCCAATGGCGTCTACAGGCTTGATAAGCCTAATAGTGGCTTGCTCATGATGCCAGTTAACGGTAAGTTCTTAAAGAAATACTAGGCCTAAATTAGGCATGCAAAAAAGTGTATTTTATTTCTATCCCTAGCAGAGAGACATGAAAGTGTAATGTTCACAGCTGATGTCTTCCCCAGCGAACTATTTTTGTCCGTAACATGCGGACAAATATGTTACCCGTATTCGGGGGTCCCGAGTACGCAATGGATAACAGATCTACAAAAATTCTTTAAGGAAAATGGTTTACATCCACATCATCTTTGAACTATAAGTCGTTCTTTCTACCAAAGGAAGGCATTCATGTCCATACTACCTATGACTCGTCCCTTCTGCTGATATCTCCATAAAATTTCTATAAAGCAAGTAGTTCACGTCCATATCACCTCTAAATTATAAGTTGCCTATTTTTTTAATAAAAGAAAGCAATCATGTCCATACTACCTCTGACTCATTTCTTTTTATCTCTACAAAAAACTCCACTGTGATCATACTCAGCTACAAATAAACTTACTTGACTATCGATTTTATACCACAGTATCCCTACCATCGCAGATGATGTCCCCACCAAACTTCCTTAATGGAACTACTGTAACCTATCACATTCATAATACCTCTGATAGGGCTTGGTGTTATCGTCGTTATGATGTTATGCTACGTCCATATTACCTATGGTATAATATTCACAGCCATAATTACCTTGTTTGCCACTGATTCAAACTTGAACAAGTTTTGTTTATAAAACAAATAAAAGAGTACAAAGAACCCCTAGACATAAAATCTAAGTATAATATTTTTGATTCTGGGTTGTGTGGAGATGGAGATCGAGTGTTACAGTGACTCATTTACTCCATTGATGGTCCGACGAGGGAATGAGAATAATTTCTTCTACTCTCTCTCTCTCTCTCTCTCTCTTATGTGCCCTCTTTGTCTATGTTTCCCTCCTTATGTCTTTCTTTTTCTCCCCCTTGTGCAGGTATGCCACACTTCTATTATAGTTGTCATACTGACGGGCCTATACGTGCATGTGCTATGCACGCATGGATGTTGGAGATGCCATGTATCCATCCTCAACAGGATACAATTACAACTGTGGACACACGCCACAGTCGAGCTGCCACGAGGAGTCTTTGTGGGGATCTATTATTGCTGAAAATCTGGTCGGCTCTCGTACTTGGTGTGCCTAACTTGGTCAGCTTGACACGTGTCCTGCACTTAGTTGTAGAGAATCTTCTCCATTGCAACAGAAAGATTTTTTGCTTGAAAAGGTACTGCCATGCTGAACGCATGTGGTCTAGAACGTATATAGCCAGAGATACATGGAACATATAGAGCCTGGAAAGCATAGGGCTAGAGACACATGAAATGCATAGAGTTTGGAATATATGAGGCCAGAGACACATGGAATAAATGGAGTCTAGAACACATAGGACCCGGGACATATGGAACGTATAGAGTCTAGAACTTATAAGGCCAGAGACACATGGAATGCATGGAGTCTGGAATACATATAGCCTTTGCCTTGGCACTGTCCATCTGCATACGGACAAAAGTAATCATGAAGGTGACGTGAGCACTGACGCCTTATTGTGAACGTCAGAATTGAGGCATTCCAAGCCATTATTGTTGTCAGAGTCATAAATGCTCTAAATAGACTGAGGTGCTTCTATGCATCGAAGAAGTTATGCATCTCTCGACTTTTGGTACATGAGGACTGAGGCGCATAGGGGCCTTTGAGATTTTTTATGCTTCTATAATACCTTCTTCAAAGTTTCCAAACTAATAAATTTTTAATATTTTGAAAAAGAAGCATGGAAAGAGATCTCCAGAATGCATAGGTTGCCTATCGCATGAAGATCACTTGGCCTTAACTGAGTCTGTTGGCCGAATAGTCTTGCTGATGTATGGATGAATCTTCTAGGCTATCAAATTTGCATTAATAAAGGAGATTTGCCTCAATCTCTAGAAGATATCTTGGGACTCTGAGTCGACAGCATTTTTCAAGAGATAAAAATAAAAAGATTTGCCAACTGTAACGTAGATAAAGGCGGTTCAAAACCCGAGGTATCAATTTTGACTGAGGATAAGTATTTGATCACAAAAATCAAGGTATTATAATTGAGTCAGATTCATCCTAATAATCTTCTGGTTTATTTCTTTGATATCTTCACTCGGCTTTGTAGCCTATAAATAGGCTGCTGAGGGAGGAGAGAAAACTTTATTTCCCCACTTCTCCCTTTTTTAATGTGGAAGTCTGTTGTTCTTCTCGCCGAGGGGTTCGTCAGAGGCGACCTTGATTTGTGGACCCCCGATGCTGGTAGTCTTTTTGTAGGTGAGGGAGCACTTCGATCCTCGTAACACTAGCCAAGGGACACAAGGACACAGGGACACAAGTATATAGTCTTGCAGCGTGGATAAAAAATCACATAGAATACTTGCAGACTCTCCACGAAGTTCTGCTATAGGGATGAAGACTCATCCAGAAGATGCGCAGACTTTTATAATGCTATGCCGAATGGATGGAAACTCATTTAGGACAAGCGCAAACTTTTTATATAGCTCTACTGCATGTGTGAAGAATCATGCGTACAGAGCTCTCATGTAGCTTGGCCGCATATATGAGACCACATCTCGCTCATACATACGAACTTAGCCATGCTGAGACTTTCCACTTTATATGTGGCTGCGACACGAAGGATGCATGCGGCAGTTGTACACTTTTACATTCTTTGCTGAGACTAACGAGTGTCTTCTTTATCTAGGAGTTGCCTCCCTTTGTATTGCCCATGATGGAGCATGGAAGGATATCGTAGAACCCGTCATTCGAAGAGAATGCCAACCTTATGTCATAGTTTGCCAAGAACTAATACAAGAGACGAGGATGAGCATCTTGTGTCATACGCAAAGTTATCCCTGTCTACGCAGTACGCTAGCTACGTTCCTCCCTTTTATGCGGCTTGCTACCGGTCGAAAGCCTGCGATATTGATGACAGAATTTGGATTAATTGTCATTCCTTGTCTTCAATCTTTTCCATGGTTGAAGAGCTCCTGATCCCGTCTCTCCCTTGCTATCCATCAGTATGGATTCATTTCCATATACTGAGATTTGCATTACGGAGGGATTACCCATAGTGCATCGAGTTCTGCTGCTGGCTTCACTAATGTCAGTAAAAAAAATAGCACGGAGGGGCGCCTTTAATGGAAAAGGTTCTTATCAGCCAGACCTCATGAAAACCCTTAAAAATGGATATTACTCATGATCTTGAATATTAATAAAAAAACCCTTAGAAATGGATTTTCATTATATGTAGTCATGATCTTGAATATTAATGAAAAGAGGTTTCTTAGTTTCCAGAACTTTTTCCTGCATTTGTCATATTATATATTGTAAATTTTGAATATTTATACTATAGGTAATATGGACGTAGTACAACACCATAGTTGTTAAGGATGTTCCACTGGGGGATCTTTGGTGGACCATATTATTTTTTGCGTACTTTGAGTGCAAGTAATAAGTTCAAAACAAAAATACTATCAGAGGTAATATGGATGTGATAGATTTTGTAGACCTATTACCTCTTGTGCACTTGGGAGCAAGTAATAAGTTTTGGAACGAAACCCTATCAGAGGTGATATGGACGTGATAGGTTTTTTGGACTTATCATTGTTGGCGTACTTAGACTTAACTATGAATGTTAAGTTTAGATGACGACCGATATCAGAGGTATGGTAGACGTGATAGTCGATAGTCGAAAGCAGGAGATTTTCTCAGAGGTAATATGGACATGGTAAAGTCAATTGGGAAAAATATTAGGATACTAGTTCAGAGGTGATATGGACGTGAACTAATGCCCAAGAAAATTGACTTTGAGTGGTCCACCTGAAAGTATGGATAGACCTGAGGATAGCTCCACTGGGGAGATTTTAAGGATCCACCATCTGTTGCATATTCAGGAATCCTTAATACAAATAATGGCTTTTATAATACTTTGTAGGGAACGGGTACATGCCGTGCATAGTGTCACTACCACATTTTCTAGAAAAGGGTATTTTGGTATTTTCTTATTTAAATAAATATTGTGCATGGTAAATAATTATTTGTTGTATTATTTAATTGTTGTTAGTTATTATTTAATTATTTTGGACTTATTTTAGTGGACCCAACTAGTTTAGTTTGGACCCATGGACCAACATGAATTAACTAGTTAGACTTGGCCCATTTAGAAAGCCCATAGTTAAGGAGATGGATTAAATTAATTAAATGATTAAACTAGAAGCTTCCTTCCTTAATTATTTCTTCATGAGAGGCCCCAAGGGGTACATTGGACATTTTATAATTGCTTGGGGGAGGGGCTATGGCCGGCCTATTAATGAGGGGGGAAATTTCTCTCTCCTCTCATTTCATTCCAAATCTAGATCTAGAAATTTCCCACTACCAAATTCCCTCCATTCCCAATCCAATTCCCTACCAATTTCATTCCAAATTCTTCCCAATTCACCATTAGAGAAGAAGAAAGCAAGAATCTAGATGAAGAAAGCAAGGATCTACAAAGAGGAGCAAGGATCTACAATTTGGAAGCAAGTTCATCTCAATTGGAGGTTTCATTGGGAATCCATCTCCCAATAGGTATAATTTAGATTTTTCCCATTTAAATAGCTTCTAAATCTGGGATTTAATCATGTAAAATCAACCTATATGTATGTACTACCCATAGGACTTTGTTTTGTGTTCATAGGAGACCCATGGAGAAAGTTATGGTGCTTTTTGTATCAATTTTGTTGGAATTCCGAATTTATATTTTGTTGTGTGTGTCAATTGATCCTATAGATCAATTGGACATGAGATTTGTGTTTGAGGCTAGTGTCGTGTCCATATTGGGATACTTACGGTTCGTATCCCAACTATTTGGTGATACGTGTCATTTGGGGGTTTTCCTCCGACACGGGGCTTTGAACATGTCGTATTTTGACACGGACACATAGATCTACTTTTGATACTTTGATTTATTCATAAATATTATTTGTGATTTGTTTGTGTCCTTCGGGGTGCATTTGGTTGTGTGTTGGACTCGTGTCTCATGCGTATCCTAGATCTAGTGGGATACGGTGAGATACTCTCCAATTGTGTGTATTTTGTATAGATCTAATTAATTGTGGTTCAATTCTTTATTTATAATTAGTAAATATATATGGATATTATATATTTATTTTGTGTATTTATTATAGTAATTATTGTAGCATAGATCTATATTTTGTGTGTGCTAATATAATGTACAATATAATATGTAGCTTTCTTGCATGCAAATATATATGTTACTACTTGTTAAATAATATAATTTATACATAAAATATTTTATAAAATATATTTATGTGTTTGATTGTGTAATTGTATTATTTATAATTATTATGAACTTATTGTATATTAATGTATATATTTTAGGTGTGCTTCTAGCCATATAAAATATGTACATTAATATGTACATGAGTTTGTAACAATTGGTATTTAATTATAAGTGTAGATGTGTATATATATAAGTATATAATTATTAGTTATTTAATTATATTGTATTGTGATTTTATTGTATATATATATGTGTTTTGTGAGGTATAATAATTGTTATAATATAGTATTTTAATTATATGAATATTGGGTTGTATATATATATTTTTAAGGTATATATTAATTATATTATTAGTATACTTTGTGTGAGTTTCTTTTGGAATCTAATTTGATTCCTAAATTGTTGTATTTTATTTTTATATTATTTTATGGATGTTTTGTGAGGTTGACTTTGGGTTTGACCATGTTTGACTTTAGTGGACTTTAGAGTTGACCATAGTTGACTTTTGCCTTAGAATTGAGTTATTGACCTAGAAGTTGTCTAGTTTGACTTGTTCTCTTTTCGGGACCTTGTTTTAATGTTGTATTCCATATCTAGGTCTTCGAGGCACCGAGTCAGACATTTGTGAGACTGTTCATTGGACTTCAGGCGAGTACATTCTCTGATAGTTTCTCATTTATGATATCCTCTATGTTCGTTGTATCTAGTGTAGATTTACATGTTCTCTTGACACTATTGTTACACGGATTGGTATATTCGGATCTTGTCATGAGATGTTATTCCTTGGTATATGGTGTATATGGTACAAGTATTGTTTCATTGGTTATCTTGTACATGTACAGACACCGATTTTTGGGAGGAGTCGCTCTCTTCTTGGGGAATCTCGTGCCATAACGTACCGTGGTTGGATCTATTATACCAGTCGGGGGTGGGGAGTATTTTAGTGTAGATATGTGATCATACCCTCCTTGTGCATGTCTTATTCCTTGTGAGTGTTGATCATACACCGCACGTATAATCAGCCAGGCCATTATACTCTTGTGCAAGTTCCCAAGCCGATCACATGTTAAAGCTAGTACTCACACACTTAGTCATTAGTATTCTTGTTCCATCAGCATATTGTTCATTATTGTATTTCTTTCATGTACTTCCTTATTGTCTATACATTTCTTGTATCTATTTATGCATCTTGTTTATCCACAGCTATTTATTGTTACATAGTTTTTATCATTATTTGAGAACTGCTGTTAGGGTTGTACTCTGCTCCTTCCTGACTGGAAATATTTTTCCAGATGACACTGAGGAGTACCCTACCTACTATGGACCCCAGGATGTTGTGGGTTTAGATTCTGAGACCCTGGCTCAAGAGGGACTTATCCCAACTGAGACAGTTGACCCTGGAGTTGTAGCTTTATAGTTTTGTAGTATTCTTTTGTACTGGATTTGTCTCCAGCTTATTTCTATTTTTTTTCAGACTCATTGATGTATTATTTTAGACTCATGAGTTGTATTATGACTATTCTATTCTTTATCTGATTCGTGCTCATTCTATCTTAGTTCTGTGATTGAGTATTTTATCATTATTGGTGGTTCATTATATTAGATAGATTATCTAGACAGCGTTCTACCGCCGATTCTGCGGCGTAGGCTGGGCGTTGTTTCCGACTAGTACCCTTACACCGGGTGCGGGTCGTGACATATTTTTGGTGGTGGCCCATGCAGGTCTAGCTTCACAAGTATGTGATGTTGTGGTAGTGCGACAACTTAGTTGTACTACTGCGAGCCTGCAATAGGATACAGGATATAGGCTGAGATACTCAATCACATCTAGGAAAATTCTTTTGATTCAACTATTCTCCTTTGACATTGATACTTGATCCCTTAAACTGTCCTTTCCTTGATGTCTTACATCTTGTGCCATATTGATTCTTTCTTTCGCTTTGTCTCAGGATGCCGCCTAAGACTAGATCACAGCAAGGAAGAGCAGTTTCTGAGAGGTCTGCGACATCCCGAGGGCCTGCACCAGTCACTTCTCCGGTGATTGGAGTGTCAGCTGCTTTCGGAGGTCCACCACCTACTCAGAGGACTGTGCCAGCTGTATCTGAGGGGCTTCCACCTCCACCTCCTGTGCCAGCAGAGGCGTCACAGATGTTTACACTATTTTGTGAGATGCTCGAGACACAGAGGGCTCAGTCGGAGGCACATCAGAGGCAGACCGACGTTCTACGGCAGAGCATCGAGAGTGCTCATCAGCTTGCTCGTGCTGTAGTCGAGAGAGGAGTTCCGATCCAGCAACAGGTTGTTCCTCAAGTTGCTCAGCTTCGGCCAGGCAACATTCAGGACTTCAAGAAACTGGAGCCTAGGGTTTTCAAAGGGACGGAGGGCATCGTCTATGCTGATGATTGGCTCGAGGATATTGAGCGTCTTATGAGGGTGTCCCATCTTTCTGAAGATCTGAAGGTTGAGGCGGTAGGACTTCAACTGTTCGACGTCGCTCGTACTTGGTTCAGGAATGAGCCGGTTCTGGTTGACGCAGGACAATCTTGGGAGGTATTCAAGGACCTTTTCAAGAAGAAGTTTTTCGCTCGGATAGACAAGCTTGACTTGGGGAGACAATTTGAGAGTCTCATTCAGGGGAGCATGTCTGTGGAGGAATACGCTGCGGAGTTCGGTAGGCTGAGCCAATTTACAGAGTATCTGGTGAGGGAGCCGGAGGTTCGAGCTATTCGTTTTCGAGAGGGTCTAAACTGGGAAGTGAAGATTCTCATTCCGTCTTTTTATGAGACATACTCGGAGATACTTGCGGAGGCACGCAAGGTTGAGCGGGATCTGGGTTTGAAGACCAAGAGAGATCGTGATTCTTTTCTGGGGGCCAACGGCAGTGCAGTATCTGCCAAACGTCCTCATTTCCAGTCCAGACCTTTCCAGCAGCCACAGCAGAACCAGACTCCAGCTAGAGCGCCTTTTCACCAGGCACCTCAGCAGCAGAGACAGTTACAGCAAGCTCTATGCAACTTCTGCAAGAAGCCCGGCCACATCTGGGAAGTTTGCAGAAAGAGGCTAGGAGTTTGTTTGTATTGTGGTACTGAAGGGCATCAATTGAGGGAGTGTCCTCGTCGTGCAGTTCAGGGAGCAGCTCCAGCTCTGAGGGCACAGACGAGACCACCTGCAGCACAACCGAGGGGACCGCTTCCGACACAGCAGCAGCATTTTGTCCAGCATCAGGAGGGAGGTGCTCGGCAGGGACGAGCGTTTGCTATGACCGTCGAAGAGGAGGAACCCACCGGAGATGTCATCGCAGGTTCTATTCTTCTTGATTCCATTTCAGCTTTAGCTTTGTTTGATAGTGGTGCTTCCCATAGTTTTGTATCTGTTTCTTTTGCTCTAAAGCATGGTTTGGTAGCTGAGTCTTTGCTTAGGACTTGCAAGATCATGACCGGGGGAGGCATTATCCTGGTTAATGATATTTGCAAGGATCGGAGAGTTACTCTGGGAGGCCGGGAGTTGAGTGCGTGTCTACTTGTAATGCCACTTCCGAGCTACGACATTGTACTCGGGATGGATTGGTTGAGTAGGCACCGTGCTAGCATAGATTGTAGAGGAGGTAGAGTTTTGTTTGGTTTGCCAGGAGAGCCAGAGTTCGAGTTTGCTAGAGGAGCTGCAGAGCAGGTAGAAGGCATTATTTGTGGAGCTATGGTGGAAGACAAGGAGTTGCCGCATCCGTTGATAGCAGAATTCTTGGATGTGTTTCCTGAGGAATTGCCAGGATTGCCGCCAGATCGAGATGTTGAATTTTTTATAGACTTGGTGCCAGGTGCAGAACCAATTTCGCAGCATGTTTATAGAGTAAACAATAGCGAGCTGGTCGAGTTGAAGAAGCAGGTGGACGAATTACAGGATAAGGGGTTTATCAGATCGAGTTCTTCACCATGGGGAGCCCCGGTATTGTTTGTACCGAAGAAGGATGGATCGGTGCGTATGTGCATTGATTACAGGGCTTTGAATAATCTCACTATCAAGAATAAGTATCCTTTGCCACGGATTGATGATCTGTTTGATCAGTTGAGTGGTGCAAAGGTATTTTCTAAGATAGATTTGAGATCAGGCTACCATCAGGTGAAGGTGAAGCCGGAGGACATACCGAAGACTGCTTTTAGAACTCGGTATGGTCAGTATGAGTTTATGGTGATGCCGTTTGGTTTGACTAATGCACCGGCGGTATTTATGAACTTGATGAACAAGGTGTTCCACTAGTACCTTAAAAAGTTCGTGGTGGTGTTCATCGACGACATACTCATATACTCGAAGACACCGGAGGAGCATGAGGAGCATTTGAGGATTGTGTTGGATGTGCTGAGGAAGGAGAAGTTGTATGGGAAGTTGTCCAAATGTGAGTTTTTCTTGGACAAGGTGGAATTCTTGGGGCATGTTGTGACTGGTGATGGTATTTCAGTGGATCCGAAGAAGATTTCAGCAGTGGAATCTTGGAAGACTCCGAGTTCGGTAGCAGAGATCAGGAGTTTCTTGGGATTGGCAGGCTACTACAGGAAGTTTGTACAAGATTTTTCGAGGATTGCCGAGCCGATGACCAGACTCACAAGGAAGGATGTGGAGTTTGTTTGGACGGAGGATTGCCAGGTTGCTTTTGAGGAGTTGAAGAAGAGGTTGACGTCTGCTCCTATTTTGACGTTGCCATCAGGGTCCGGAGGTTTCACTATTTATAGTGATGCATCGGGGAAGGGTTTAGGTTGTGTTCTCCAGCAGCATGGGAAAGTAATTGCCTATGCATCCAGGCAATTGCGTCCTCATGAAAAGAACTATCCTACCCATGATTTGGAGTTGGCAGTCGTCATTTTCGCTCTGAAGTTGTGGAAATATTATTTGTACGGAGAGCGTGTGGAGATCTTCACAGACCACAAAAGCTTGAAGTACGTTTTCACACAGAAGGAGTTGAACATGAGGCAGCGTCGGTGGTTGGAACTGATGAAGGATTTTGATATCTCTTTGCAATATCATCCTGGGAAAGCCAATATAGTTGTCGATGCTTTGAGCAGGTATCCGGTAGCTATGTTCTTGACGCAGGATCGATATTTGTTGGAGGACTTGGAGAGCTTGGGCATTGAGGTGATTGTTCCTGGTGGTGCTATGCAGATGTGGGGATTGCAGATACATTCAGATTTGATGGATAGGATCAAGGCAGCACAGTATGATGATGTATCCTTGAGGAGTATCAGAGCTCAGGTGAGAGCAGGATTGGAGGATGATTTTACTATTGCAGAGGAAGGATCTTTGAGGCATGGAGTTAGATTGTGTGTGCCTAGTGGGGAGTTGCGTGAGGAGGTATTGCAGGAAGCGCATCGCTCTCAGTATTCCATACATCCAGGTGCTAACAAGATGTATCGGGATATGCGAGAGAGTGTGTGGTGGTATGGCATGAAGAGGGAAGTGGCACAGTTTGTATCCAGATGCTTAGTGTGCCAGCAGGTGAAAGCCGAGAGGCAGAGGCCAGGAGGTTTACTTCAACCATTACCCATTCCAGAGTGGAAGTGGGAACACATTACTATGGATTTTGTGTCCGGACTTCCACGATCTCCAGGAGGGAAAGACGCAATTTGGGTCATTGTTGATAGGTTGACCAAGTCGGCCCACTTTTTGCCTTTCAAGGTGGGTTTGTCTACGGAGAAGCTGGAAGAGATGTATGTGAGGCAGATCGTTAGGATACATGGAGTTCCCGTCAGCATAGTCTCAGATCGAGATAGTCGTTTTACTTCTCATTTCTGGAGGAGTTTGCAGGAGAGTTTGGGCACTCAGCTCAAGTTCAGTACTGCATATCATCCCCAGACAGATGGGCAGTCAGAGAGGACTATTCAGACTCTCGAGGATATGTTGCGCACTTGTGTACTAGATTTCGGGGGTTCTTGGGAGGACCATCTCCATTTGGTAGAGTTTGCTTACAACAACAGTTACCAGGCCAGTATAGAGATGTCACCTTTTGAAGCTCTATATGGTCGGAGGTGTCGTACTCCTTTGTCTTGGGACGATGTTGGAGAGAGAGTTTTGCTTGGGCCAGAGATGGTTGTGGATGCAGCAGAGAAGGTTCAGTTGATCAGAGACAGACTTCGAGTGGCGCAGGACAGACAGCGGCATTGGGCCGATAGCCATCGGAGACCTTTGGAGTTCGAGGTATAGTTTAGATTTTTGTTTGTTCTTGGTTGTTTGTTATAGATTAAGTTCTTAAGGTGGTGTTTTGTTCTAGGTGGGTGGTTTGGTGTTTCTGAGGATTTCTTCGACACGAGGCACGATTCGCTTCGGTGGAGGCGGAAAGCTTAGTCCGCGATTCATTGGACCTTTCACTATTCTAGAGAGGGTCGGTGCAGTTGCTTATAGACTAGACTTGCCACCTGCATTGGAGGGAGTGCATAATGTGTTTCATGTGTCACAGTTGAGACGATACATGGCAGATCCTAGTCATGTATTGGATCACTCAGAGATAGAGGTGGGCCCTACTCTTAGCTATCCAGAGCAGCCAGTTGGGATTCTGGATCAGAGAGAGAAGGTGCTGAGGAACCAGACTATTCCTTTGGTGCGCGTCGCATGGAGGCATCACTCTCCGGGGGAGTCTACCTGGGAGAGAGAGGATGAAATGTGAGAGCGTTATCCATATTTGTTTGTACCTTGAGGTATGTTATTTTCTAGTTATGTTCTGTTCATTGTTATGTTTTGTTCATTAGTTAGTTGTGGTTCTTTAGTTATGTTCTGTGATTTTCTGGGGGTAGTTTTCGTCTTTGAATTTCGAGGACGAAATTATTTTAAGGAGGGTAGACTTGTCACTACCACATTTTCTTGGAAAGGGTATTTTGGTATTTTCCTATTTAAATAAATATTGTGCATGGTAAATAATTATTTGTTGTATTATTTAATTGTTGTTAGTTATTATTTAATTATTTTGGACTTATTTTAGTGGACCCAACTAGTTTAGTTTGGACCCATGGACCAACATGAATTAACTAGTTAGACTTGGCCCATTTAGAAAGCCCATAGTTAAGGAGATGGATTAAATTAATTAAATGATTAGACTAGAAGCTTCCTTCCTTAATTATTTCTTCATGAGAGGCCCCAAGGGGTACATTGGACATTTTACAATTTCTTGGGGGAGGGGCTATGGCCGGCCTATTAATGAGGGGGGGAAATTTCTCTCTCCTCTCATTTCATTCCAAATCTAGATCTAGAATTTTTCCACTACCAAATTCCCTCCATTCCCAATCCAATTCCCTACCAATTTCATTCCAAATTCTTTCCAATTCACCATTAGAGAAGAAGAAAGCAAGGATCTAGAAGAAGGAAGCAAGGATCTACAAAGAGGAGCAAGGATCTACAATTTGGAAGCAAGTTCATCTCAATTGGAGGTTTCATTGGGAATCCATCTCCCAATAGGTATAATTCAAATTTTTTCCATTTAAATAGCTTCTAAATCTGGGATTTAATTATGTAAAATCAACCTATATGTATGTACTATCCATAGGACTTTGTTTTGTGTTCATAGAAGACCCATGGAGAAAGTTATGGTGCTTTTTGTATCAATTTTGTTGGAATTCTAAATTTATATTTTGTTGTGTGTGTCAATTGATCCTATAGATCAATTGGACATGAGATTTTTGTTTGTGGCTAGTGTCGTGTCCATATTGGGATACTTGTGGTTCGTATCCCAACTATTTGGTGATACGTGTCATTTGGGGGTTTTCCTCCGACACGGGGCTTTGAACATGTCGTATTTTGACACGGACACATAGATCTACTTTTGACACTTTGATTTATTCATAAATATTATTTGTGATTTGTTTGTGTCCTTTGGGATGTATTTGGTTGTGTGTTGGACTCGTGTCGCATGCGTATCCTAGATCTAGTGGGATACGGTGAGATACTCTCCAATTGTGTGTATTTTGCATAGATCTAATTAATTGTGGTTCAATTCTTCATTTATAATTAGTAAATATATATGGATATTATATATTTATTTTGTGTATTTATTATAGTAATTATTGTAGCATAGATCTATATTTTGTGTGTGCTAATATAATGTACAATATAATATGTAGCTTTCTTGCATGCAAATATATATGTTACTACTTGTTAAATAATATAATTTATACATAAAATATTTTATAAAATATATTTATGTATTTGATTGTGTAATTGTATTATTTATAATTATTATGAACTTATTGTATATTAATGTATATATTTTAGGTGTGCTTCTAGCCATATAAAATATGTACATTAATATGTACATGAGTTTGTAACAATTGGTATTTAATTATAAGTGTAGATGTGTATATATATAAGTATATAATTATTAGTTATTTAATTATATTGTATTATGATTTTATTGTATATATATATGTGTTTTGTGAGGTATAATAATTGTTATAATATAGTATTTTAATTATATGAATATTGGGTTGTATATATATATTTTTAAGGTATATATTAATTGTATTATTAGTATACTTTGTGTGAGTTTCTTTTGGAATCTAATTTGATTCCTAAATTATTGTATTTTATTTTTATATTATTTTATGGATGTTTTGTGAGGTTGACTTTGGGTTTGACCATGTTTGACTTTAGTGGACTTTAGAGTTGACCATAGTTGACTTTTGCCTTAGAATTGAGTTATTGACCTAGAAGTTGTCTAGTTTGACTTGTTCTCTTTCCGGGACCTTGTTTTAATGTTGTATTCCATATCTAGGTCTTCGAGGCACCGAGTCAGACATTTGTGAGACTGTTCATTGGACTTCAGGCGAGTACATTCTCTGATAGTTTCTCATTTATGATATCCTCTATGTTCGTTGTATCTAGTGTAGATTTACATGTTCTCTTGACACTATTATTACACGGATTGGTATATCCGGATCTCGTCATGAGATGTTATTCCTTGGTATATGGTGTATATGGTGCAAGTATTGTTTCATTGGTTATCTTGTACATGTACAGACATCGATTTTCGGGAGGAGTCGCTCTCTTCTTGGGGAATCTCGTACCATAACGTACCGTGGTTGGATCTATTATACCAGTCGGGGGTGGGGAGTATTTTAGTGTAGATATGTGATCATATCCTCCTTGTGCATGTCTTATTCCTTATGAGTGTTGATCATACACCGCACGTATAATCAGCCAGGCCATTATACTCTTGTGCAAGTTCCCAAGCCGATCACATGTTAAAGCTAGTACTCACACACTTAGTCATTAGTATTCTTGTTCCATCAGCATATTTTTTATTATTGTATTTCTTTCCGGTACTTCCTTATTGTCTATACATTTCTTGTATCTATTTATGCATCTTGTTTATCCACAGCTATTTACTGTTACATAGTTTTTATCAATATTTGAGAACTGCTGTTAGGGTTGTACTCTGCTCCTTCCTGACTGGAAATATTTTTCCAGATGACACTGAGGAGTACCCTACCTACTATGGACCCCAGGATGTTATGGGTTTAGATTCTGAGACCCTGGCTCAAGAGGGACTTATCCCAACTGAGACAGTTGACCCTGGAGTTGTAGCTTTATAGTTTTGTAGTATTCTTTTGTACTGGATTTGTCTCCAGCTTATTTTTGTTTTTCTTCAGACTCATTGATGTATTATTTTAGACTCATGAGTTGTATTGTGACTATTCTATTCTTTATCTGATTCGTGCTCATTCTATCTTAGTTCTGTGATTGAGTATTTTCTCATTATTGGTGGTTCATTATATTAGATAGATTATCTAGACAGCGTTCTACCGCCGATTCTACGGCGTGGGCTGGGCGTTGTTTCCGGCTAGTACCCTTACACCGGGTGTGGGTCGTGACACATAGGCACTCGTTGGGGATGGACAACAAGAATGTAAGTCTTAATGCCCTGCTGGGGATAAGGGAGAGCACAAGTCTGGATCAGACGTAGTACTTTTTGAGAAACTTGACGTTGATTGGCATCATTAGCAAGTCTCCATTAGATTTTATGAGTCAGTAGGCACCATTGGAATACACCAATTCCTTGACGAATGGGCCTTTCCATTTAGCCTAAAATTTCTCGGGCGTCTTGTGTATCATGACCATCGGTCTTCTTACTGCTAGGATGAGGTCACCTACTTAGAACGTCCTTTCCTTGAATCGCTTGTTAAAAGCCCCTGAGAGGGGTATTTGGTACCACTCAATATCCTGTTGAGCCAAAAGATACTTCTTATCGAGTGACTCTAACTCCTGTAGCCGTCGGCGGTGGTTATCATTATCCGCCAATCGATAGGAGAGGGCCACCCAGAGTGAGAGAATCTGGATTTCTAGAGGGAGCAGGCCTCACTCCCATAGACTAGGGAGAATGGCGTACTTCCATTTGGGGTTCAAATTGTTGTGCAGTAGGCCTAAAGACATTCACCCAACTTCTTATTCCAATCGTTCTTATTGGAAGACACCAACTTCTTGAGAAACTTTATGATAGTTTTGTTGAACGCTTCTGCTAATCCATTTTTTACTAGGTTGTAGGCAGTCGAAGCTACGTTCTGGATTCAGATTTTATCACAAAATCGGTAGAAAGCGTGTCTTGCAAACTATAGATTATTTTTGTGGATAATCCTTCGAGGTAGTCTGAAGCGATATATGACGTGATACTTGACAAAGTTAATCATGTTTGATGTCTTCACCTCAGCAAGTGGCACAGCTTTTGCCTACTTGGAGAAGTAGTCGGTGATGGTGAGAATGAACCGGTACCCTTTAGATGAAGGTGGATTAATCGGTCCGATGATGTTCCTTCCCCATGCTTCGAACAGCCAAGATGCTACCATTGGATATAGGAATTATGAGGACTGGTGGATGAAGTCTGCATGGATTTGGCACATTCGATATTTTCTTGCATAGTCAATGGCATCCACTACCACTGTTAGCCAATAGTAACCTATCATCTGAAGACGATCATGTAGCTTCATACTGGGTTGGTGTGCGACACAAACACTATCATAGGATTCATGAAGTTCTTGCTTCACCTCTGCATTCGATAGGAATCATAGCAGAAGCCCATCATAGAAATAGCGATATAATATTTTAATAGCTGTATCATAATAGAACCGGAGGGAACGTCTCCTGATGGTAGTAGCTTCCTTCGGGCCCTCAGGCAGAATCCTATATATGGCATAGTCGATGAATGGGAGTCTCCAGTATTGGATGCTGGTGTCTGTCTCCACCGAATATCTCAGGCACGTGTTGAGGCTATTTTTTGGGCAGACTAGTTCTCGGTCGACCACGTTGATCGGCTCATGAGTATTGACCAGAATGGCCAGAGAGGCTGCGAGGACGACCAGGACGTCGACGTCGATATTCTGTAGTCGGTGTACGTGCTCTATGAAGAACCTATCGAATATGGAGATTATACTAAGCGTGGCTTGGTGGTAAGAGAATAAATCCTTATGCCAGACTTCGTACTCACCCCGGACCTAAATTACTATTATCTTAGAGTCGTCGTAGGCCTCCAAGTAGTCGACTCCAACTTATTTAGCGAGTCAAAGCCCGATAACGAGAGCATTGTACTCTACCATATTGTTGGAGCATGTCTCTATGAGGGTGTATGCACGGTGGATGACCAGATTGTTTGGGAAAATCAATACTATCCCAACTCCAGTGACGATATCACCTTTGGGCCCTGTTCTTGAAGCACCGTCGAAGCACATTTTCCAAACGGCATTTGTGCTCGTCATATTGGAATCCACCACTTCATCTAGGATTTAGTCGTAGAGTTTTGATATTTTTGGTACCGGGTGGGCAGCCAGGAAGTTGGCCAGTGCTTGGCCCTTGACCGCTTTCTGCGGGATGAATATCATGTCATATGGTGATAGTAATATCGCTCATATAGCCAAGTGGGAATTGAGTGCCCCTGATTTTTTCATGAGAAACTTGAGGGGGTTGACTCGCGAAACTACATGAATTGTCTGCCCCGGCACATAATGTCGAATTTTCTGAATTACAAAGACTAAAGTGAGACACTCCTTCTCAATGGGGTTATATCTGTGCTTCGCACCAACCATCATTCTGCTGAGGTAATAGATGGTATATTCGTGGCCTACATAATTTTTTTGGGCTAGTAGAGCACCGAGAGAGTGATCCATCACACGTATATACAGCAAGAAGGGTCTTCCCATAACGGAGGCCACTAAGACTAGGAAATTTATGAGATACTTTTTGATATTGTCAAATGCTTGCTGGCATTCTTCAGTCCATACGAAGGAGACTCCCTTCATCATAAGTAGAGTGAAGGGTTGGCAACGTTGAGAGAGGTTAGCTATGAATCTCATGATGTATGCTAATCTTTCTTGCAGACCCCGAAGCTCTCACAGGTTCTTCGGAGGACGCACGTCAAGAATAACTTTGGGTCTTCTCAGGGTCTATGTGAATACCCTTCGAGGTGATGATAAAACCCAAAAACTTGTCGCTGGAGACTCTCAAAAAGGACATTATTGGTTTTATCTTCAGTTAGTGCGTCCGTATTCGGTCGAACACCTTCCTCAGATCTTGGAGGTGGTCATCTTGGGAGCAACTTTTGACTGCAATATCATCAACATAACACTCAATTGTCTTGTGCAAATGCTCACGGAAGATGGTGTTCATAGCCCGCTGGTACGTAGCACATGCGTTCTTTAGGCCAAAGGGTATGACTGTATAGCAATACACCCCTATCACCATTCGGAATAACGTATGCTTCTTATTGTCGAGAAATATCTTGATTTGGTTATAGCCAAAGAATTCATCCATAAAGGAAATACGCTTGAAGCCATAGGTGTTATCGATAATTATGTCGAGGATCAAAAGAGAAAACTCGTCCTTTGGGCATATTATATTTAGATCACAAAAATCTATGCAGATTTGGATCTTTCTATTCTTCTCGAATAAAGCCACTGGCTATCAGTTTATTTACTTCATCTTCAATGGCGTTCACTATATCAGGGCAAAATTGCCGTTGTTGCTGCTTTACTGGCTTAGCATTTGGCAAGATGTTTAGTTTATGGACTACGATCTGGGGGTCCAATCCTGGCGTATTTTTATAGCTCCAGGTAAAGACGTTAATATACTCCCTTACAAGTTGTAATAGGGATTCAAGATCTTCATCGGATAGACTTTTGCAGATGAAGATAGGTTTGGTGCAGACTCATTGCCTAGATTAACTTGTACGATTTCATCTTCAGTGGGATGTTCTCGTTGCTCGAACCATAGCTCCCACTGTGTGTCTAGGCGTTGGGTTCATGGCTCAACCTCGAAGGGTTCAAGTGGGTCCTCGTCGTCTTCTTTCGGATGTGCGGATGCCATATTGACAGATAGTGTCTTCTTGAGCATCTCCCAAATGCTTGTATCGGAGTCCCAAGTGGAGGACTCTGAATAGTGAGAACATAATTCGCCTTCCTCCTCCGAACTTTTGGGAGTTGATGAAGGCGTGACGTATCCTAGACCGTGCTGAGTCTTGTGGTAGTAATCCTCGAACTTGCCTACTTGAACGAGGAGACGCATAGGCAGCCATCGTCCTTTGCCATAATTCAGACCTTGGTTGCTTTTAAGATCATAACCCATGTTCTGGATAATGTGTTTGGCTTGTGAACTATAGTGGTATATTTGCATTCTTTCGCCTTTAGTTTATGGTTCTTGCTCATCTGGGATGAATGATTGGGGACATTCTACCATGCCGAAGATGATGAATTTGTCTCCTATTCTCCTTGCTAGAACTATAAAGTAAGAGTTTTGACAGGGGATAATTTGGTTCACTGCGTAGGTGGTAGTCACCTGTATATACAGTTGCAGGCCTAGACCGTGCTTTAATAAATACATCGTATTTAGATGTACAACATCAGGATAATTCAAAGATAATCCTTTATTGATAAATTAAGGAATCTTTTCCATGGGAATTATATCATCAAGAGAAGGGACATCAGTATGAGCGATCATATATTCTCCCGGATCGTCCTCCCTATGATCTACCCCCAATGCGAGTGACAGCTTTAGAGGTCTCCTACAAATTTTTACCACCAGTGGCTCTGAAGCAGTGATGGGTACTGGACTCGGTCTTTGTAGGTGAACGACTAGGGGTTATGGTGCCTTCTTGTAAAGTTTTACTACCATAGATTCTGGAGCAGTATGATATTCCTGCGCTTTTTTGCGAAGCTTCACCATAAGGGAAGAAGTTGTGTTAGAAGCCCATCCTTTGAGATGGACCCTTAAAGGTTCGTCTGTTATGGCACTCATCTATGTTTCATCGTTGGCATCATTACCACCCTCATCCTAGTGAACTTGCTTATACAGGATCGAATCACAGTAATATGCCTCGACCCCTTTGAATGGATCAATATCGACGAACTCTATTCTAACCACACCATAATCATCGACGTACTTCAAGCACTGGTACAAAGTTGATGGTACAATCAGGTACTCATGTATACATGGACGTCCAACAAGACATTGTAGGACACATCCAAGTCTATAACATAGCAAGTAACCTTTGTTCATAGATCATAGATCTGATACTTCAGGCGAATCTTTCATAGAGCGTAGCTCCTTCCAGCATTAAAGCCACTGGTGGTAGTATTGGTTGCTGCCAACTGGTGCATTAGGATTTCCATGGTCTGAAGTAACTCCATGGGATGATACTGGTAGATAAACTGGGGTCAATGTGCATCTGGTCCATCTTAATGGCTCCAATATACCCTGTGTAGTACAGAGGGCGATCGTGGCTGTTATTCTTTAGCAATATATCTTGTTATGAGAATACGATATTGGGTATCGCCTCCATCATATTCTTGCAGTACGGACATGCTGCAGGATCTTCGGCCGACGGCTTGACCTGGGCCAGGTAGGTGTCGGCATTATGTAATGCCTCACTTAGAGCATCGCGGGTGTCTTTGGAGAGACAAAAAAGCTCAAAGAGTGACAACTTTGCTGGGGTATTAGCAAGTTGTGCCAATATATCAAAGTTGTAAGGCCTCTCCAGTACTTGTGCTGCCTCCTTCCGCAAAGGTTTGTCGAAGCGAGTCTCTTTTTTCTTCTGTTTGTTTGTTGTGGGAGGTTGAGACGGACCTTGTTGCTCCTGCTAATGCTTTGGACTTTCTCCCCTTAGACTTAGTGGCAAAAGGCAGCGCTTTCTGTGTCATATCCTGAACAAGATCTGGATAAACCTACGTGACCTCGCCCTATGGTGTGCTAAGCGATACCAGCACAGCTGCTTGGTTGCGAGCTGGAGGGAGGTTTATAACCTCTATTGTTGCCCTCGAAATCAAGATAATACGGTCTTGGGCCTCCGTCACTGGAAAGTCACCAAACTTGAGGGATATCATGTTGGCAGTGACCATTTTATCGTTAAAGTCCAAGGTGAGGGCCTTGGAGTTGAGAAGCCGATGGATATATCATTTCAACATATAGCAATCTAGTATCGAATGATGGACATACCGATAATAGTGACAGTATTTAGGATTTTCTACCTTGTCAGCCTCATCAGGTCATTTAATCTCAGGCAGCTGGAGCTTATTGCCATTCATCAGCACGTCAAAGATAGGCATGACATCATCATCATCGAAAGAATAAGTCTCCTTCGGCTTTGGAGCTTCAGTCGACTTTTGTTCTAGTGTAGGGGATTTCTTGGACAAATTGACGGCAAAGGCTCGCTTCACTTTGTCGTTGTTGTTATTGTTGTTGTTGTTATAAGGGTAATTTCCCCTGTCATCAGCAATGGGAATCTGGATTTCGAGCAGCTGGGCGTCCTTCACATTTTTCTCAACAACGATAACACTGATGATGAATGTCGTCCAATCTTTGAAATTAGTAGCGCCGGTCCAGAGCCTTATTGCTGGAAGTAGATTTCTCTGACACATGTCCATTATTATGAATTCAGGATTGCTAGGAGGTAGCTTTAGCGCAGCTTTCTTGTATTGTTCTATATACTCCCGTACAGGCCCTTTTTCTTTCTGGGCAATGTCTGTTAGAGAGGAAATCATCAGGTTATTTCCTCCGTCATAGAATCGGGCAAGGAAGAGGCACTTAAGGTCTTCGAAGGATGAGATACAATTGTCTTGGAGACTGTAAAACCAGTCATAGGCTACCCCGGACAGTGCCGCAACGAAGAGCTTAGTGAGAAGAGTGACACTGTGGGGTAGATGCTCTGTTGCCATCTCAAAATAACTCATATATTGGAGATGTCTTCCTATCAAATAGAGTCATGGTGAAGGGCTTATACTTTGGAGGGTACAACACATCTTTCTACTCGAAAGGATATTATTGTCGTATCCCCAGCTCGTATAGTGTGTCTCGATTGCCCATCGAATCCAGGTGGGCTCGAAGTACTCATATTTCTCGTATGGCTTCCTGGGCTTCATCTACTGCAGGAGAAGCAGAGGATCCTGGCATAGTATAATTTCCATCAACGGGCAGGGCGGTTGCGTTCGAGTCTTCGTTGTTCCCAAGGTCTGGGCTTGCTTGTAGAGAGATCCTCGGAGGTTGTGAAACCATGTTTACGTTGATATCTAGCATTGTTTGGGTCAAAGCTTGCATTAAGGCACTCATAGTATTCATCATTGCCTCTAGAGTATCGAGGCGTTGATAGTCGCTGGTGCCTTCGATGTTCTCCTGAGCCATATATATTGTCCTCATATGGGGAGAGACAAATAGGACAGTGAAGCCCTCACTTTCAACTTTGGACTCTTGCATCGAGTAGTCCTCAGAAGAAGTTGGTAGCGTCGTATCTTCCTCAGACTCAGAGGGAATACTACTCCAGTGCCGGAAATTGCTACATTTTGGTGAGGGTCACTACCCCCAGATATTTCTACATATATTCCTTGAGAATCGTTGTCTTCACGGAACGACGGATTATTGTAAAGTTCTGGAGGACTGCTACCCCCAGCTTGTGGAGTCTTCATAGGTTTGGAGGAATTACTACTCCCAGTTGTTGACAATTTCATCTTCGAGCGGCTACCCAGAAAAACTCTTTCTGTAGGTACTGCTGCTTGCCTCTGCCTCCTTGCCACACTAGATGAGAGTGACAGATTGGAGGTGATGGACTTTCGACCTCCCCATGTGGAGGGAGACTTCCAAGCGGAGAAACATGAGGGGAAGGACATCTCCTCCTCGTCTTCTCTTGGCTGTAATCGTCGAAGTATAGACTGCTTGTTTGCAGGTACATCTACTTTTGTACAGTAACAGTTAATGATGATGTAGGAACAATAATATCCAGGAGGGGACATCTGACATGCCATGGTTCCCTCCCTTGCCTTGCGCTTGTGATTGATCACATCACGTAAGTCAGGCGAGGGATGACTCACCTTTGCACCCTCTTTGTGAACACGGGTAGACCAAGCACATGGGTGTATAGGTGAGGTTTTTGCTCCCTAGCCTGGGGTTCGTACAAGAACTTTTCCTAAGTTGCTTGTGGAAGAATTTTGAGACTAGACATGTCTACGTGCCACTGTGGGCTGGGCGCATGGGTCAGTCTTGTATAACTTTTTATCAGGAAAACGCATAACAGTTAGTGGCACACGCTGACGATGAGCAGTTTCTTAAGCTTGGCGAGCCCGCACTGCCCAAGGCTTCGTTGTCTTAGCCCGTATTGGTGCATAATACGAGGATACCAAGTATGTCCTCTTGACAGAGTGGCACATGGAGTCAGTACCGCATAAGAGTCTGTTAAAGACAGAGCCTTTGATACCATCAAAATATATGCAACTACTTGTCTGTGGCTGCAGTTGGGTGCCGCATAATTCTGCTACCTTCACTGTGGGTGCATGGACCGTGCCTTAGCCCCCAAACTTCTGGCACTGTAATGTTTTTCTCTACCAGATTTCAAGTGCTAAGCGGCCTCTGTCACGTCCTGATCTCCCGCAGGATCAGCCGTCCCTGCTAGGCACGAATCACCGTGCCAACGCTCTCGCGAGACGATCGTGCCCATCAAAATATAATGCCGCACGAGTACCAGCTATGCTAGTGCAAGGCCATAAATTCGAACTGGCAGATAAATAACTAAGCCAAAGAGTCGCACAGATAGTATAAATACAGCTAAATAAGAAACGAACAGTCGATTGTAACAAGTTTACAGAGTCGTCATAGCGGAAGCATTGAATAACACAATTATAGAAGTAAAATAAGTACTTTATTGATATTGAATCAGTATTACAAGTGGTGTTAGGCCAAGATTGCAAGTGGCTAAAGTCCTCTCTCTCGAAACAATAAAAGCGTGTCAAGTGGCTTACAACATGAAATGATACATAGGCGATGTTCCAATATTATGTCTTGTATATGTGCTTCAGCTCAGGATACAGCACTTCGAGGCTCCAGAGTGAACTTTATGCCTCAGCACGCACGAGGGGTTTTCGTACTGAACGAAGTTCTCCCTCACCCTATAAGCAATCTGGTGGATTATCAGTAGATGAATGCACTGGTGGGACGACTTCTCGCCCGCTCGACCAATCCAAACACGTTATAAAGGTTCCGTGCACCATCTATTAGGTTGTCTTTCTAGTCTTGCCTTAGAATCAGTTTTATGGCATAATGTAAAGCATAACTCATGAGGCAGTGCACTGTGCGATATAAGAGTAACACGGAAATACTTATCAACTTACCATTCGTCTTTTCCTGTCTAAAGATAAAATTAAGTTAAACAAGCACAAATATATATAATAAAATCCAAGAAAATTGCGTAAGCAAACACAAGTGTCACAGACAGGTTCTGATTCAGGTGCACGAGTTACACGGATTAATAGTCGTATTGCAGAAGATTACTCAAACTCAAATATGTTCCAAATATTTACAGATGTCTAATATTTATATCCATTTAGGTATTTCAGATTACTATATAAGATACAATAACTCGCACACAGATTACCGTAAGCGAGGATGACTTATCTATATGAACATGAGTCGCTGGCATAGCCATAAAGGACGAGTTATAGTCATTGACGAGATGGTGTACAACAAAAAGTACACAAGGTGCTACATACCATCACGCCCAGCACATAAGACTATCACGAGGTTCTGCTCGGATCGGATTGGCCCCTGTGCCCCGGAGACCATCCGCAGAATGATATTAAAAATATCCCTTGTGCACCAATTTGTCCGCGACTATGCAAGTCTTGGGTCTTCCAGATTCATGAGATTCATGACACGACATGCTCAATCTTGATTCTTGTTCTGAATGAGTATTATTCCACGAGCTATGATTCTTGATTTACTTGACATGATGCAATCCGTTAGTTCGGGAAATACCTTGGCGACCTAACGGTCCCGAATACTTTCAGGTTCATATTTGCACGGAATGACTATTAGATAGTCTTCTGGTAAACTAGATAAATGTAAGACACGGATCATGTTACCTGATCTTGTCATGAAATTATGTGACAAGCAAGCGAATATGTAAAGCAGGCAAGCATTATAACAATATTGAAATATAAGCATAAGAAACTTGCGGTATAGTCTACTTTAGAACATAAGTGATTACGCTAGCATGGGTCTAAGGGGTAGTGCGAGTAGTGAAACCATACAGGGGCACATTGGGCGAAATAATCTATGCGACAAGCAGTATAAATAATTGAAGCAGTGTACTATGAAGAGTATATAATGATCTAATCGAAGCATTAGCGAAGTCTACTAGCATACGAGGGTCCAACTATAAGCCAAGTTTTATTTCTATGTTCTAACACAAGTAATACAAGATGGGATTATTTTCTTAGCTAGGTGCGTTGTATTCTTTATTAGCATGCAAGGGGTGATTCATCTAGCGACTAGCATGTATTATCTATATTTTTATGTGTGTAGGCTAAGCAAAGACAGGTTCATCGTAGCCACCCACCTTAGCGATGATTCACCTCGGTCGAGCGATACTCCGAACGTGCCTTTGAAAGTCTAAGTTTGAACTCCAGAAGGGCCAAGTCTGAATTCCTTTCCCTCAAGCAAGTCTTCTCACTGAGCAAAGCAGGTCGAGTCATCGCACTAGTGCCATTTGAATCGGCTCTCCTCTTGAGCAGAATGGGTCGTTACAGCCTCTTCCCCAGATGCAGCAGTTGCATGGATAGGTACAGCTTGGGTAGAGGCATAACGTGCATCCTTATCAGAAAAGAGAGATATAGGGAGCGCATGCTTTATAGTTGGGCAAGGCACAGCGAACTTTGCTGCCCATGTCTTGTGGGTCTTCTTAGGCTTTGCTAGCCTTGGCGAAGGGCTCACACTGCCCTCGGAAAGTATTTCTTCAAAAGCTTGCTTGTTGAAGCAGACAACCAGCATCTTCTAGGTTGAACCCAGTTTTATCGTGTCGGACTGTGCCACGACCTTCTCATCGAAGAAGAAGGATATTTCCAGCAGAGTCGCCACCTTATTTGACATTGATTCAAACTTGAGCAAGTTTGGTTTATATAACAAACGAAAGAGTACCAAAAATCCCTAGAAAGAAAATCTAAGTATAATATTTTTTATTTTGGGGAGTGTGGCGATGGAGATCGAGTACTATAGTGACTCATTTACTCCGTTAACGGTCCGACGAGGGAATGAGAATGCTTTCTTCTCTCTCTCTCTCTCTCTCTCTCTCTCTCTCTCTCTCATATGCCCTTTATGTCTGTGTGTCCTTCCGTATGTCTTTTTTTTGTCCCCCTTGTGTGGGTATGCCATATTGCTATTTATAGCTGTCATGTTGATGGGACTATGTGTGCATGTGCTATGCGCACATGGACGCTGAAGCTGCCAAATGTCCATCCTCAACAGGATGCAGTTGCAACCGTGGACACATTTCATAGTCGAGCTGCCACGTGGAGTCTTTGTGGGGATCTGTTGTTGCTAAAGATTCAGTCGGCTCTTGTGCTTGGTGTGCATGACTTGGTCAGCTTGACATGTGGACTGCACTTAGTTGTAGAGAATCTCTTTCGTTACAACAGAAAGATTTTGCCTTAAAAAGGTACTGCCTTGTTGAACATATGGGGTCTGGAACGCATAGGGCCAGAGACACATGGAACGCATGGAGTCTAAAATGCATAGGACCAGAGACACATAAAATACATGGAGTTTGGAACGCTTGGGGCCAGAGACACATAAAACACATGGATTCTGGAATGCATAGGACCAGGGACACATATAACGCACGAAGTCTGGAACGCATAGGGCCAGAGACACAAGGAACGCATAGAGTCTAAAACGCTTAGGGATTTTGCCTTCTCACTGTCCAGCTGCATACGGACAAAAGTAATCATAATAGTGACATGAGCACTGACGCCTTACTGTCAGCGTCAGAATCAAGGCATTCAGAGCCATTATTGTTATCAGAGTCATAAATGCTCTAACTTGACTGAGGTACTTCTATGCGTCGAAGAAGTTATGCGTCTCTCAACTTTTGGTGCATGAGGGTTGAGGCACATAGGGGACTTTTAGACTTTTTTATGCTTCTACAAACCACAGCAACAAAAAAAAGTTCTAAACAGGAAAGAAGGCAAAATATTTATTAATATTCAAGATCATGAGTACATATGGAAGTCCATTACATTAAAACTAATTTTTTATTAATTTTCAAGACCATGGGTATATTTGAAAAGAAGGGGACCCCGCTGTGCAAATTTTGGTACTAATGCATGTAAAGCCGACAGCTCAACGTATTCTGAGTTATCACTTCAGCAAACTCCTCTGTGCAAGCCATAATACATAGAAAAGAATCCATACCGGAAGCTTGCAACATAGAGCTGAGCATACAGACCCAACTCTGTAGTATGAAAGGATGCGACTAGAAATCCTAGTTGGGATGACTAGCCCCACCACTTCCACATAGATGTGCTGCCAGGACCCGACCCGAGATCCAGCCATCACATCCTGGTCGCATACGGAGAATAGCTATAGTGAGCTGGGTTGGAATATTGTGTACAATCCTCTAGGTAATGTGTCTATTTATCACGAACAATGATAACTATGATATCCTTCCATGTTCCATCAGGACCCAAGCTATCCAAGGAAGTCCCTACAAGATGAGCACACAAAAAGTTAGAATATTTGCAAAATAAGACAAATAGCAGGAGGCATGTATCCGTAAGATTATGCACCACTCGTTAATTTATGACAAAGCAGCCATCCATACGCTCAGATGTTAAGTCATGTACATACGTGCATAACTACTACAGTGCATGCTTAAAGATGAAATACCTCGAGTAGGCGAATGCATCCATGTAGCGTGGTCACGCATATTCTCCTAGCGCATGCCTCAGATAAGTGTCCGGAGATAGAGTCACCTATTCCACTGAAGAAGAAATCTCGTCGTTAGCATATCTTCATATCGTAGGCCTTCGACAACGACCATGCACGTCAAGCCGAGAAGAATAATGCTCATGAACAGGTGATTTCTCGTCTATACAAACAGACGATGCCAAAGTGTCCGAGTGACCCAAGAATAGAAAGGCACAAAATTTTCTTCTTACCTCTACCGACGGCAACTGGATGGTCGACTATCAGTAGGAAGGGATCAACGAACCGCTCGACGGATCTCCCCGTACTTGACTTTCTAGAGACATTAGGAGAGGAAGAAAGAGCACTATAATTTCTTTCCCCCGAGCCCTCCATTTATAGGCAAGATAGCCATTAATGGCTCCCGAGTAGTTAGGCGTCAAAATCGAGGCATGAATCCGACAGCATGACAATAGCAAAGTGACCTCCCCTGCTGCAAACAACTAGATGCGCCAAGAAGAAGAATGCTTCACACATGCGCTGAAACAGCCCATGCGCCTATCTCCTCCATGCTTATGTTCAAAGTATTCCAAAATTAAATTTAATAAAGGTTAAGTTTAGAAACTTTGAAGGGGGTCTTATAAAAATATAAAAAATCTCTACCATGCACCAACAGTAATCAAGAGCCATGTGCTGCAGTAATCAAGACCCATACACCAAAGTTATCTAGAGTCATGCGCCATCCGCAGCATAAGTAGTGTCCCCATGAGCCATCAATGCCATGCGCTAGTACTTCCCCAGTGTTCCCATGTACCGGTAGTGCCATGAGACACTACTTCCCCGGTGCTCCCATGTTCCAACAGTGTTATGCATACGCCACTACTACTATTGATCTCCAGGTGCCGGGCGGACGTATTCCTAAGGTACAATCAAAATTGTTATATGACACGTGTTACGAGTATTATGGGCATTATTAACCCCAAATCTTGAATCACCACGTGGCAGTCTATGGCAACTGTCATGCCCCAGTCCCAAAATACGTAGGACTAGGAATACGTAAGCATGTCAGCCGTATGTATATGGCAACTCCAATATATGGATACCATAATACACACGTACACTGTAATATGAAATATAACTCACATATGGTATAAATATTATCATAAGTCACAGGGCATAACTAAATCTTATCCACAGAATCAAATAACCAATCAACTATATAACTGAATCAAGTATAAAATGCTTGATAAGAACAAGTAGTTGGGTGAAGACAAATCCACTACCAACTAGAATATAAGAGAAACCACATAAGTACATCAAATGAACAGTGAGACTCAAAGAGAAGACCTCCTCGAAAGAGAGATAAGTAGCAAGTCCTGATCCGTGCTCCTGCGAATAGTCAAGATCGTCTACACCTGAAAAGGGACCAGGTCCTCAGAGGGACGTAACAAGATACATAGAAGCATGCCAATTGAATACAGTAAACAGGCATAATAGACAAAAAATATATTAGTACGATGACCAAGACAATCTATATGAATGCATAATAAGGACAACTTTTTAATGTATGGGCATGGGTAGGCTACTCGATCTAAATCTCATAACTCACACACACGTCAGGGACATCAGAAATCGACATACCTCGGAGGTAGCGACCAACGTGACACCAAAAATTGACATACCTCGGGGCTAGCGATCAGCGTGACACACTACCGTAGTACATGCTAGTTACTGCGGTTTACCAGAGTGGTTATAGCCCATACGCCTAATGATTGTCCTCCTCTCCCATAATACTATGTGTTAAGTGTGTGTCAACATATATATAGTATATAATTATGACTGAAAGAAAATACACATGCAATGAATATATAAAAATATATAATAAGTATGCAAAGTACTGTAAGCAATTTGGCAAGGTATCTTGCCTGGCAAGGGAGCTGCAAAGTGTAACATCCCGGAGTCAAGCACACAGGATCAGAAACTACGGCCTCAGAATGAACGTCTCCGGATGCTGAAATAAACATCACCAATATTCCCAGAATAAGCGAGATAGCTAGAAAATACAACCCTTTCGTCCAATTTGGACACAGGGGCAAAACGGTAATTTTGGGTCAAAACGGGGTCCACATGTGGTCCACTTTGCATCGAAAAGTGTGCCAGGGATAAAGGTCTCTAAATAGGATAAATTATAGGTCAAACAAATTCTAAACGTTAGTACGAACTTAACGGTATGTCCAATTTTGAATTTCGGTAAGCCGAACACAAATTCGCCTAAAAAGTCAACCGTAGGGCCCGCAAATAGGCAGCTTGGTCAACTGTCTCAGAATTGCGTGAAACTTGGGTCACAGGACCAGCGTGATACCACGAATCCAATGGCGCAAGTTTTGTCACATTCTGACGAACATATACTAAATGGTACGGTGTGCAAAAGTTACAATACGGGGACTTTTTGTGGATACGGGTTGATTCTGACGCGCACACGCATCCAAATCAGTGTTCTCGAAAGCCCATATGTCAGGACATACCATGTGCGCCTTTTGGTACAATTGGTACGCGACGGGGCGGTCCCGTTTGGCGGGACGAGCTCCGTATCACAAATTTTATCATTTTAATAACATATTTTTATATGGGTTTTCAACCTAATTTATTTCTGTATTTAACACGAATTAAAGTAAAGTAATTAACAGGGTTTGATCTCGGTTATATAGACTTCACATAGCAAAAAAAAAAATCTAAGTTTGGATCTCTGTGGTGGGAGATACGAGTCCTTAAACATGGGTCATTGCAGCAGTTTTCTGAAATTAAAGTTATGGTTTTTGTCCAACTTGGTCTCGATTTTCGCCTAGGGTTACGTGCTGATCGGAGAAAATTAATACACAGAGTTGGAAGAGGGATAGGTCATGAACATACCGGTAAAGACGGGGTCGAATTTGGTCGCGAGATGGAGCAGAAATCTACGTGTGAACAGGGGTTCATTGCAGTAATTTTTGCGGTCGCGGTGCTCGCGCGGGGGATCGGCGGCGAGCGGCGGGCGGCTTTCGGCGGGGCTCTGGTCGGCGGCGGTGGCAGATTAGAGTGGTCGGCGGAGGTCTCAGGGTCGGGGTGTTCAGTAGTTCTAGGGTTAGGGATTCGGGAGATTATATATATATATATATATATATATATATATATATATATATATATATATATATATATAGAGAGAGAGAGAGAGAGAGAGAGAGAGAGAGAGAGAGAGAAAGTGGGGGGGTCGCTCGCGGGGAATAGGGGTTTTGGTTTGCCGCTGCTGCGGGTTTGCTAGCGGGCTGGGTAGGGTAGTATAATTTAGGTTATTAGCTTAGGGAATTAATTAGGATTAAGGGTTTTTTAATTAAGGGATTTTTTATTTCTTTTTCTTTTCTATTTCTTTTCCTTTCTATTTCTTTTCCTTTTTGTTTTATTACCAATATTACTATAATTATTATTATGAATATTATTAACTATATATTATTATTATTATTGCTAATATTATTATTATTACTAATACTTATTATTATTATAATTATTATCAAATTATTATTACTATTATTTAATAACTATTTATTATTAACGAATATATTTAAGATATATAGAAAAATGCATTTGCACTCAAATTAAATTCTAAAAATCTATTACTCTTCCACGAGATTTCTAAAATAAAAAAATAATTATTTTTGTGTAATAAATCTAAATATTAATTATCTAGGTAATTAAAGCAATAAATGTTATTTTCTAATTAACTACAAAATATTATAAATAAATTCAATAACTAATTATGAATAATATAAAAAATATGGGGTTTTATATTCTACCCAACTTACAAAAATTTTATTCTCAAAATTGACACTAACCCATATTCATAATAAATCGCTATAGCTATTACACTTTATTGCTATCTAGCAGTGTTTCCTAAAAGTCATGGTCTGTCATTCTAACACTTCTCATTTATTGTCCATGCCCTATTCTATTATCCTCTAACTCGTCTATACTACCCAACTTATAAGAATTCTACTAGTAGTCAAAGTCACTTGAAGCTATTGTCTAGGTTGTAGGACGAATTTATTTATTGAGTCAAGATCTTGGAATACCTGTCTGGAATCTCATAACCATGATTTTTCTTTGTAACCGTCAAGTATCGTAGTCTAATACTGCCATGCCACCTGACCAGTATGTCTACAAATACTTGACTACTCTACTATAATGGTCTAGCTGCAGCTGTCGCTAGTTCGCCAGTAATTTGTCATAGTCGTCAGTTCGTAACAAGTGCCTTCAACTCTTTCCTAGGCTTAGTCTAGGTTTTAGGGCAACAATTAAGGTCTTGACTAACTTTATAAATCTATGAGGAGTATGAACTATTTCAACAATCCAACAAATTCCTATTAGACTAAGAGATGCTATACATGGTTTTTTAAAATAATAAGAGAATACAGATATTGCTATAGTGCATATACATAAGGGTTATCATTATGAACTCATAATTTTAGTTATTAATTATTACTAACCCATTTATGTTTTAACTAACAAAATAAGGGTGAGGTTGAAGTAATTCAAATAATTCATAATGGCACGAAAGCATATGACTATGATAGGAAGAGTTAAACACGAGATAAGGAATGGATATAGAAGAGAAGATGAGTCACCCCAAGGGGCGAGATGGTGATAGGAAAGAATACTACTACTGCTACTCGCGTCATCTATTAGCATCGCGTGTATGCCATCTGGGTAGAATATCAATATATCCTTATAACTGCTAAACCACCATATATATAATTCTATGTCTACTATGCACCTAAGATCCCATGTCATAAAGGGGGTCATGAGTATGAAATGACAAATATAACTAAAGGTCGTACCTGTATCTACGACTTCCTGTGCCTGCGCTCTCTTGTTTGTCATCCTGAGTGCTTAGCCTATGGGGTATATCTAGTACTATCCGTGTATGAACTTATACTAAGCACGAATTTTCGTCTTTCCAAAATAGGGAAAGACGGAAACAATAATAAAGAATTCAAGGAGGAGGTGATAGAATATAAGTACGGGATTCAAATGGATTAGAGAATTTAAAAGGAAGTTGCCAAGGCAGTTGTAGATTAAAATCTTGTCTTGGTAAATTCCTATTCGCATGTTCATATCAGAACAGTTATGTACCTGACATGATATGCTCTGACCAGTCTAGAGGGCAAGTATATTCGTCTAACAAGTTGAGTCAACTATATCTCAATCCACATAAAGTAGTTATACGAAGAGCGAACCAAGCGTACTAAGATTGATCAGACCATAATGTACTGATTCTGATTTAGACAATGTATTAGTGTGGGCCCCTAATAATACATATGTCACGAACAAGCTCAATAAAAGAATAAGCTTGCAAAACTAGGCTATAATAGCAGCATAAGTCGAGGTAGTATAAAAAAATATAAGTATGCTTGATTATGATGGAGGAAGGTACAGAATAATTTAAGCTCATCAAGAAGATCGGTGTTATGCCTCTACAGTTTCTATAATAACTCCTTGTCAAGGTCTCTAGTCGACCAAATAGGTGTATGGGCCTCTAAGTTCTACAGTCTGGGTAAACACTATATTTTTATGCAAGTCTATAGTTGGTGTCATTCGTTTATACTTTATTAATTAGTCAGAAGGACTATGTGATACTAGGTTATGAGGCATACTACCAAACTTACAAAAATTTAACTAATAGTGTTATTGAATACTATAGTATATATACCTAGTACAAGTCATCTTCTTAACCCCTATCAAGCACGAAAGAAAGAGAAGATTGACGTTGTAAAAGGATCAAGCAAGATGCAATACAAGCAATCAAATAAAAATGCGAGATAAAGTCAAGGGAGGTGATTAAATAAGTGGATGAGATCCTATATTCTAGTCCTATGCGCAGGCTTGCTCGGTACAGTAACGTAACCAAGACAATATGCTCTCGACCTGTATGGGCCACCACAAAAATGTGTCATGCCCCAGTCCCAAAATACGTAGGACTAGGATTACGTAAGCATACCAGCCGTATGTATATGGCAACTCCAATATATGGATACCATAATACACACGTACGCTGTAATATAAAATATAACTCACATGTGGTATAAATATTGTCATAGGGCATAACTAAATCTCATCCACATAATCAAATAACTAATCAACTATATAACTGAATCAAGTATAAAATGCTTGATAAGAACAAGTAGTTGGGTGGAGACAAATCTACTACCAACTAGAATATAAGAGAAACCACATAAGTACATCAAATAAATAGTAAGATTCGAAGAGAAGACCTCCTCGAAAGAGAGATAAGTAACAAGTCTTGATCCGTGCTCCTACGAATAGTCAAGATCGTCTACACCTGGAAAGGGACCAGGTCCTCAGAGGGACATAACAAGATACATAGAAGCATGCCAATTGAATACAGTAAACATGCATAATAGACAGAAAATATATAAGTACGCTGTACAAGATAATCTATATGAATGCATAATGAGGACAACTTTTTGACGTATGGGCATGGGTAGGCTACTCGATCTAAATCTCACAACTTACACACACGTCAGGGATATCAAAAATTGACATACCTCGGGGGTAGCGACCAGCGCGATACCAAAAATTGACATACCTCGGGGGTAGCGACCAGCATGACACACTACCATAGTACATGCTAGTTACTATGGTTTACCAGAGTGGTTATAGCCCATACGCCTAATGATTGTCCTCCCCTCCCATGATACTATGTGTTAAGTATGTATCAACATATATATAGTATATAATTATGACTAAAAAAAATACACATACAATGAATATATAAAAATATATAATAAGTATGCAAAGTACTGTAAGCAATTTGGCAAGGTATCTTGCCTGGCAAGGGAGCTGCAAAGTGCGATAAAAAGCAGCAACAGCGATAAGCAACAACAATGATAAGCAGAAGCAGTAGCGATAAGCAGCAGTAGCTTGGGTGCTTAGGAATTAAGTTATTGATATGCTAAGATAAGCTAGTTAATAAGCTAAGTTAGTTATATTAATAGTTAGTAAGTTAAGTGTATATATATATATATATATATATATATATATATATATATATATATATATATATATATATATATATATATATATATAAGAACTAGTTAACATTGGTTAGTATTATTTCTAGATTACCTTGAAGTTACATCAAGGTAATGAGAGTGAGGTATCTTAGGTACGGGTATTAAATATTATGAGGTATGTTAGTTAGTATAGTATTGTTATAAGTTTAAATTTAAATTAATGTATAGTGAGGTGTATGGGTAGTTAGTTATATGTTAGATGTTGAATTACCTTGTGATACCAAGGTAATGTCAAGGTATTGATTTATACTCAAGGTATTGGATTTGAGTATCAAGATGGGTGTGTAGGTGGTGAGATACCGCTTTTGGTTCAAAGCCAAGGTATCGACTTAGCATTAGTTTAGCTAGGAGTAGTATATATTTTGTCATATATATATATATATATATATATATATATATATATATATATATATATATTATTGCATTTTTATATCTAAAAATTTACGTATCTTATGATACGGTATTTTATTGGTTTTCTAGTATCCTAATATAGCTAGTATGGCCTACTTACATAGTGTATGGATCCAATATCCTAGAGATAAACTCATATAACCTAAAAATAGCTAGTTTGGCTAGTTTGACTAGTTTAACCTAGAGTTGACCTAGTTTGACTGTTTTGACTTAGAAATGGCTTTATGACCTAGATTTTGACTAGTTTAACTTATTTTTAATCCAAAACCTTGTATTGATATAATATTCTATATTTAGGTTTTTGAGACACCGTATCGGACATCTTTGATACTATTTACCAGTTTTTAAGCCAGTACATTCTCTGATAGTTTCTCATTTATGATATCCTCTATGTCTCTTGTATTTAGTATAGATATTCTTGATATCTTGACACGATGGTTACAAAGATTGGTATATCCGGATCTTGTCATGAGATCTTATTTCTTAGTATTTATGGTGTACATTGTGCAAGTCTTGTTCCTTGTTCTTCTTGTACATGTACAGATATTGATTCTTAGAAAGACTTGCTACCTATCCAAAGAATCCCATGTCATAACGTACCATGGTTGGATCCACTATACCAGTCGGAGACGGGGAGTATTAGTGTAGATATATGATCATACCCTCCTTGTGCATGTCTTGTTACTTGAATAGTATTAATCATACACCGCACATATGATTAACCATGCCATTATCCTTGTGCAAGTTTCCAAGTCGATTATATGTTGAAGCTGGTACTCACTCACTTAGTAGTAGTATTTCTTGTTCATATCTATGATGCTCATTCTTGTATTTATTTTTAGTATTCCTATTATGCATATCTCTTGTACCTATATATTATATCTTGTTTATTCGATATATTTACTGTTATATATCATTTATTAGAACTGCTGTTAGAGATGTACTTTGCTCCCTTCCTGACTGGATATATTTTTTTCAGATGATACTAAGGAGTGGTACCCCACTCACTACTAGCCTTAGGACATAGTTGGCTTAGAGCCAGAGACTTTGGCTCAGGAGGGTCTCATCCCGATTGAAACAGATGACCCAGGACTTGTAGCTCAGTAGTTAGATTCTATTTGTACTGGATTTGTCTCCAGCTCATTTATTAGTATTTTTTTGATAACTCATTGGATATTATTTTGTCTTGTGAGTTGTATTTTGACTCTTCTGTTCTTTTTATCATATTCGTGCGATTGTTCCATCTTATAGATCTGTGATTGAGTATTCATAGTACATTGGTGGCATTATTATACCTTGATTACTAGATAGATAGTTTATCCAAACAGTGTTCTACCGTCGATGCTGCGGCGTAGGCTGGACGTTGTTCACTACTCGTGTCCCTATATCGGGTGCGGATCGTGACACATTTTTAGTAGTAGCCCATATAGGTTTTTGAGTCACAATTAGTGTGATTCATAGTGGTGCTCTTATTTGAGTGCTATTACTAGCCAGTTTTAGGATATAAGATATAGGCTATAGGTTGATAATACTCAATTACATCTAGAAAAAAACTCTATTAATTTATTTCAACTGTTCTTACTTGATATTGATATTTGATCTTTAACTGTCCTTCTTTGAATGCATTATATCATGTGCCATATTGATTTTATTCCAGCTTTAGCTTTGTTTGATAGTGGTGCTTCCTATAGTTTTGTATCTGTTTCTTTTGCTCTGAAGCATTATTTGGTAAGTGAGTCTCTGCTTAGGACTTGCAAGATCATAACCGGGGGAGGCATTATCTTGGTTAATAATATTTGCAAGGATCGAAGAGTTACTATGGGAGGCCGAAAGCTGAGTGCGTGTCTACATGTAATGCCACTTTCCAGCTATGACATTATACTCGGGATGGATTGGTTGAGTAGGCACTATGCTAGTATAGATTGTAGAGGAGGTAGAGTTTTATTTAGCCCGCCAAGAGAGCCAGATTTTGAGTTTGCAAGAGGAGATACAGAGAAGAGAGAAGGCATTATCTGTGGAGCTATGGTAGAAGACAAGAAGTTGTCGCATCCGTTGATAGCAGAGTTATTAGATATATTTCTTAAGGAATTGTCAGGATTGCCGCCAGATCGAGATGTTGAGTTCTTTATAGACTTGGTGCCAGGTGCAGAGCCAATTTTACAGCATGTCTATAGAGTGAACAACAACGAGCTGGTCGAGCTGAAGAAGCAAGTGGATAAATTGTAAGATAAGGGGTTTATCAGATTCAGTTCTTCACCGTAGGGAGCCCCGATATTGTTTGTACAGAAGAAGGATGAATCGATATGCATGTGCATGTGCATCGATTACAGGATATTAAATAATCTCACCATCAAGAATAAATACCCATTGCCATGGATTGATGACCTGTTCGATCAATTGAGTGGCACCAAGGTATTTTCCAAGATAGACTTGAGATCAAGCTACCACCAAGTAAAAGTGAAGCTGGAGGACATTTTGAAGACTGCTTTTAGGACTCGGTATGGCCAGTATGAGTTCATGGTGATGATATTTGGGTTGACTAATGCCCCGACAGTATTTATGAATTTGATGAACAAGGTGTTCCACCAGTACCTTGACAAGTTCGTGGTGGTGTTCATCGATGACATACTCATATACTCGAAGATACCAGAGGAGCATGAGGAGGATTTACGGATTGTGTTGGATGTGCTAAGGAAGAAGAAGCTGTATGGGAAGTTGTCCAAGTATGAGTTCTTCCTGGACAAGGTGGAATTCTTAGGACATGTTATGACTGGTGATGGAATTTCAGTAGATCCGAAGAAAATTACAGTAGTGGAATCTTGAAAGATCCCTAGTTCAGTGGTAGAGATCAGAAGTTTCTTGGGTTTGCCAGGCTACTACAGGAAGTTCATACAAGATTTTTTGAGGATTGCCGAGCCGATGACTAGACTCACCAGGAAGGATGCAGAGTTTATTTGGACAGAGGAGTGCCAGGTTGCTTTTAAGGATTTGAAGACGAGGTTGACGTCTGCTTCTATTTTGATATTGCTATCAGGGTCTGAAGGTTTCACTATTTATCGTGATGCATCAGAAAAAGGACTGGGTTGAGTTCTTCAGCAGAATGGAAAAGTGGTTGCCTATGCATCTAGGCAATTGCGTCCTCATGAGAAGAACTATCCTACCCACGATTTAGAGTTGGAGCAGTCATATTTGCCTTAAAGTTATAGAAATACTATTTGTACGAAGAGCGTGTGGAGATCTTCACAGACCACAAGAGCTTGAAGTACATTTTTACTCAGAAGGAGTTGAACATGAGGCAGCATCGGTGGCTGGAACTGATAAAGGATTTTGATATATCTTTGTAATATCATCCTGGGAAAGCCAATGTAGTTGCCGAGGCCTTGAGCAGGTATCTGGTAGCTATTTTTTTATTGTAGGACCGATATTTATTGGAGGACTTGGAGAGTTTGGGCATTGAGGTAATAGTTTCTGGTTTTTCCATGCAGATGTGGGAGTTGCAGATACACTCAGAGTGGAAGTGAGAGCATATTACTATGGATTTTGCATCCGAACTTCCACGATCTCCAGGAGAAAAAGATGCAATTTGGGTCATCGTTGACAGGTTAACCAAGTCAACCCACTTTTTGCCTTTTAAGGTGGGTTTGTCTACGGAGAAGCTGGCAGAGATATATGTGAGGTAGATCATCAGGATACATAGGGTTCCCGTCAGCATAGTCTCAGATCGAGATAGTCATTTTACTTCTCATTTATGAAGGAGTTTGTAGGCGAGTTTGGGCACCCAGCTCAAGTTCAGTACTGTACAGACGAATAGGCAGTTAGAGAGGACTATTCAGACTCTCGAGGATATATTGTGCACCTGTGTACTAGATTTTGGAATATCTTGGGAGGACCGTCTCTATTTGGTAGAGTTTGCTTACAACAATAGTACCAGGTAGTATAGAGATGTCACCATTTGAGGCTCTGTACGGTCAGAGATATCGTACTCCCTTATCATGGGATGATGTTGGAGAGAGAGCTTTGCTAGGGCCAGAGATGGTTATGGATGTAGCGAAGAAGGTTAACCTGATCAAAGACAGACTTTGAGTGGCGCATGACAGACAGCGGCATTGGGCCGATAGCCACCGGAGACCTTTGGAGTTTGAGGTATAGTTTTAGATTTTATTTTGTGCTTGATATTGGTTGTTTGTTATAGATTAAGTTCTTAAGGTTGTGTTTTATTCTAGGTTGGTGGTTTGGTATTTCTGAGGATTTCTTCGTCATGAGGCACGATTCATTTCGGTGGAGACGGGAAGCTTAGTTCGCGATTCATCGGACCTTTCAATATTCTCGAGTGGGTCGGTACAGTTGCTTACAGACTAGACTTGCCACCTGCATTGGAGAGAGTGCACAATATATTTTATGTGTTATAGTTGAGACGGTACGTAGCGGAACCTAGTCACGTGTTGGATCACTCGGAGATAGAGGTGAGCCCTACTCTTAGCTATCCAGAGCAACCAGTTGAGATTCTGGATTGAAGAGAGAAGGTGCTGAGGAACCAGATTATTCCCTTGGTACACATCGCATGGAGGCATCACTCTCCGGGTGAGTCTACCTGGGAGAGAGAGGATGAAATGCGAGAGCGTTACCCATATTTGTTTGTACCTTGAGGTATGTTCTTTCCTAATTCTATTCTATTTTGTTTCTGGGGGTAGTTTCGTCTTTGAATTTTGAGGACAAAATTATTTTAATGGGGGGAGATTTGTCACTACCATATTTTCTAGGAAATAGTATTTTGGTCTTTTCAAAATTAATTAAATATTGTGCATATTGTAATATTTATTTATTATATTATTTATTTATTGTTAGATATTAAATTTTATTTTGGACTTGTGTAAGTGGACCTAACTAGTTTAGATTAGATCCATGGACTAACATTTAATTCTAGTTAGAATTGAGCCTAATAGTAAGCCTATTCATTAGGAAGATGATTAATTAGTTAAACCAATAGGACTAGAACCTTTCCTCCTTAATTAATTTTTTTATGACAAGCCCCAAGGGGTATTGTGGATATTTTATAGTAGCTTGGGGAAGGGGGCAAGTGGCCAGCCTAGTTAGAGAGGAGAGACTCTCTATCTCTCTCTCTCTCTCTCTCTCTCTCTCTCTCTCTCTCTCTCTCTCTCTCTTCATTTGTTCATTCCAAATCTAGATCTAGAATTTTCTTCTTCCAATTTTTTTCATTCCTATATCATATTCTACCCAATTCCTACCCAAATTCCTTCCCTAATAATTATTGGAGGCTATTAGAGCAAGGATCTACAAGGAGGAGTCTTGACACTCATTTGGAGATTTTATTGGAAATCTATCTTCCAATAGGTATAATTCAATTTTTCTTCTCTAATTAGACTCTAAATCTGTATTTTAATCATTATGAACCATGCCATATACTAAGGCTACCTATAGGAATTGGAATTAGGTTCACAGGAGGACTATGGAGAAAGTTATGTGGTATTTTGTGTCAATTTTGGAAGAATTCTGAGATTAACACATCTTGTGTTTGTCAATAGGTCAATTAGACCAAATTAACATGTGTTTGGTTGTGTGTGACTAGTATCGTATCCATAATTAGATACGTGTAGGCCGTATCCTGATAATTTAGAGATATGAGTTGATTTGGGGATTTTCTTCCGACACGGGAGTTTAAGCATGTCATATTTTGATACGGGCATGTAGTTGAGTAGCTAGCTCTTCGTATTGTTCATAATTATAATTTTAATTTTGCTCGTGTCCTTTGGGGTATGTTTGGTGGTGTGGTAGAGCCGTATCACAAGTATATCATAGATCTAGTGTGATACGGGTGTTGTGCACTCCACGTGTTTGTTCTTTTTTATTTTAATTCAATTTACCTTGGTTATAGCTATTATAATAGTGTAACTATAATTATTATGTGACATATATGTATATATATTTATATGTATGTTCTATAATTCTTGGTGATGTGTTGGTGATCATGGGAGAGTAGGAGTTCATGTGCATTGATACGGGTACTGTGCACTCCACGTGTTTGTTCTTTGGATTTTAATTCAATTCACCGTGGTTATAGCTATTATAATAGTATAAGTATAATTATTATGTGACATATATGTATATATGTATATTTATATGTATGTTCTATAATTGGTGATGTGTTGGTGATCATGGGAGAGTATGAGTTGATGTGCATTTCCAGTATGGTTATATGTGTATATATGTATAGTGATATTATGGTTATATATATATATATATATATATATATATATATATATATATGTGTGTGTGTGTGTGTGTGTGTGTGTGTGTGTGTGTGTGTAGATTAGTGTATGCGTGTATTAGATGTGTGCATGTGAGCTAGAGGGGGGAAAATTAGAAGCAAAAGCTGCCGGATAAGCCGACATAAGTAGCAGTAGAAGCAGTGAAAAGCAGCAGCAAAAAGCAGCAGCAGAAGCAACAACAGAAGCAGTAAGCAGAAGCAGAAGCAGAAGCAGCAACAAAAGTAGCAAGCTGCTGAAGCAGCAGCTGAAGCAGTAAGCAGAAGCAGAAGCAGCAGCATAAGCAGTAGCAAAAATGATAAGCTGCAGCAGCAGCAGCAGCGATAAGAAGCAGCAGCAGCAACGATAAGCAAAAGCAGTAGCGATAAGCAAGGTAATGTCAAGGTATTGGTTTATACTCAAAGTATTGGGTTTGAGTATCAAGATGGGTGTGTAAGTGGTGAGATATCGCTTTTGGTTCAAAGCCAAGATATCCACTTAGCATTAATTTAGCTAGGAGTAGTTTAGCTAGGAGTAGTATATATGGGTAGTTAGTTATATGCATAATTATCATTGTTGGTTTCCTACTATCCTAATATAGTTAGTATGGTCTAGTTACATAGTGTATGGACCCAATATCCTAAAGATTGACTCATACAACCTAGAAATAGCTAGTTTGACTTATTTGACCTAGAGTTGACCTAGTTTGACTATTTTAACTTAGAAATGGCTTTATGACCTAGATTTTGACTAGTTTAACTTATTTTTATTCCAAAATCTTGTAGTGATATAATATTCCATATTTAGATCTTCGAGGTACTGTACGGACATCTTTGATACTGTTTACCGGATTTCAGATGAGTACATTCTCTAATAGTTTCTCATTTATGATATCCTCTATGTCTCTTGTATTTAGTGTAGAAATCCTTGACATCTTGACACGATGGTTACACGGATTGGTATATCCGGATCTCATCATGAGATATTATTCCTTGGTATTTATGGTGTACCTTATGCAAGCCTTGTTCCTTGTTCTTCTTGTACATGTACAGACATTGATTCTTGGGGAGACTTGCTACCTACCCAAAGAATCCTGTTTCATAACGTACCATAGTTGGATCCACTATACCAGTCGAGGGCGGAGAGTTTTAGTGTAGATATGTGATCATACCCTTATTGTGCATGTCTTGTTCCTTAAATAGTGTTAATCATACACCACATGTATGATTAACCAAGCCATTATCCTTGTGCAAGTTTCTAAGCCAATCACATGTTGAAGCTGGTACTCACTCACTTTGTAGTAGTATTTTTTTGTTCATATTCTATGATGCTCATTCTTCTATTTATTTTTAGTATTTCTATTATGCATATCTCTTGTACCTGTATATTACATCTTGTATATTCCTTCTATTTATTGTAATATAGTTTATATCATTTATTAGAACTACTGATAGAGATGTACTTTGCTCCTTTCCTGACTAGACACTAAGGAGTGGTACCCCACTCACTACGGGCCTCAGGACGTAGTTGCCTTAGAGCCAGAGACTTTGGCTCATGAGGGTCTCATCCCGATTGAGACAGATGACCCAGGACTCATAGCTCAGTAGTTAGATTCTATTTGTACTGGATTTGTCACCAGCTCAGTTATTAGTATTTCTTTGATAACTCATTAGATATTATTTTGTCTTGTGAGTTATATTTTGACTCTTCTGTTCTTTTTATCATATTCGTGCGATTGTTTCATCTTATAGATCTGTGATTAAGTATTCATATTACATTTGTGGCATTATTATACCTTGATTTCTAGATAGATAGTTTTCCCAAACTGTGTTCTACCGTCGATGCTGCGACGTAGGCTGGACATACCCATGTACTCGTGCCCCTATACTGAATGCAGGTCATGATACATTTCTTGTTGTAATCACATGTTCTTGCTCCATTAGGTCATATTATGGTTATAAATTTTGTGGTAACTTATTGATCGTGATTTAGATAATAAATGATCGATAACAACCCAAAATCCTGAGCTCAAGTGTAGGATTTTTGTACTCTGGTTATAAAGCAGCATACCCTGGTGTATTGTTAGCATGTCGGTTTATGTGATTCCAAAGGAGAATTAGCACTTGAGTTTCGATTCTCGCAGTATTCGTGCCGGCTTTGATCATAACTTATCTTGACTCTACTCTTTGAAATAGTATACATATTTTCATGCTTAGTTAGTGATCATAACTTATTTTGATGCTTCCTCGTGTTTATCCGTATTTATTTGTTTTCACTGACTCGTGTTCATATTCGTTTCTAGTTTCTTCGATATAACATACTAGGTAATTTATATTTACTATTCCTCAAATACCATCATGCTTAGTTCTCAATTTAGACTTGTTCTATAGTAGTTTGTGCCTGTTATCACGTTTAACGTATTTTGTCGTATCGTAGTTATCTAATTCTTCTCTAAATTGTGTTTTGCTCATGTGGTGCCTCATTATAGGTTTCCCGTGTTTCTAGATATCATGCTAGGGTCGTGGACCTAAGTCTAGACTTGATTGATTGTGTATCGATTGCGTTGGGCAGTAGCCAAATCCTACTTAAGTAATCTACGAGAAAGCAACATATTGTCAGTGTACCACCACTCTGTCAGTTTGTTCTGTATGTCTCAAATTTATATGTTGGTTAGTATGTCTCATGTCGGGTGACGAGGTGCTTATGGGATCATTATTTTATGTATTCCTCACCTGTTATACTTATTCATGACTGTCATTGCCTAGTGATCAAGTTGATGATTGTAAACGCTTCTCCTTGCTCGATATGGATAATCATATTAGGCTCGTATGGACGGGTGTGTTCATCCTCGTAATCTTTGTATTGTATATAGCTTCTTCGTGTGTGACATGTAGGGTCTGTTCTTTGGATGTCCAAGGTCCAAAAATCAAATTTAATCTATTTATATAATTAATTTACTAGTATATCCACTTAGATGGATGGGGTTGGGAGGTTCCCGAACTTCATGAAGGCCATTCGAGCTAGGTATCAAAGGATGTGGTGACCATCGTGAGAGCGATCGTGATTCTTCTAGTACACATTGTGTTCGATAATCATGGATTTATTTTTATGTCCTTCACTTATCGAAACTTGGTTACATCATTATATAAGCATGAAAAAATCTAGGTCCATGTGCATGGTTGCTATGCATGGGAACTATTTTTTAATAGTTTGGATCATTGAAGCCAGCACTATGGGCACAACCTTATGCGCTTTAAAGACCAAAGATAGTAAATTTTGGTATTTTATGCAAAAGCTTATGCGTTGTGCACTAAGAGCTATGCGCCAAAGATATTGATTCTAAAATATACAGACATGAGTCTATGCGGCAAAGACAGTGAGCATTGGCACAATGCGACAAAAGCCTATACGCATATAGCCCAGCTGCATAAATCAGTCTAAAAATACGTTAAAAGGTGCGCCGCTTCATAACGTGTGCAGGAGAAAGTTACGCATAAACGTCATCGTTTACGTCAGCATAATTATTACGTTTTGTTAGCCCCCTTTTCCATTGCACTTTGGTGCAATTGTCCTTGGCGCACTTTGGCACATATGCTTTGCTAGCCCGGCCATTATTTAGACCAGACCCGAGAGTTGTAGAGAGATTGGATTTGATTGAGTTGGTGGCATGTGTGGCTTGGATAGATTTGAGTGATCCAATGGTCCACTTCTCTAGCCTAAGCCTATAAATTCTTATTTCTCTCTCTGCTCATTATTTTTCTTTCATGTTTCTCTCTCTTAGGTTTTCTCTCAACCTCCCGTAGGCAAGTATATCTTGCACAAGAGAAGAACCATAGATTTATGCATGCTTTTAATTCTTATATATTTTGTTTATTTTTAGCTCATATTGTTGGGATCGAGCACCCCTTCATCTTTAGTGCTTGTTATTCTTGATTTTCTTGGTTGGAATTGCATCGACCAGAGTTTGGGTCTATGGGTTCACTTTTGTTTTTCTTGAGTTTAATCTTCTAAAACTTTATGTTTTACAAAACTATTAGCTTATAGTGTAGAGCACCATATTTTATGTATCTTTGCTTTTGGCAGTGCTTATTTTTGAGTCCAGCTAAGTTCAGTGCTGAAACTTGATATCATACGTATACCAAAATGGCTGACTAGAGAAGAAGAACAGTGCTCTATGAAGAGTATGCAAGATAACCCCTTTGACGTATAAATATGTATGTTTTACTTTGGGTGCATTGGTGTGCTGTCTCAACTCTTCGTGCGTATTAATCATACTGCACTCAATCTCCTAGCAAAAGTACGCCAGTCAAACTCCTTGAGTCAGTGGCGCACTTTTGAGAGAAACTCGGTTGGCGTACTTTGGTGTATATTCAATCAAGTTCTCCCTAGAAAACCAAGAGAAAGTGCATCACGGTCAGTCAGCGCACTTTCTTCGCATTTGGCAATCTGGCACACTTTTTCTATCTTTCGTCAGCCGGTGCACTTTCTTACATTTATTGCTCGTTTTTTCCCTCTTCGATTCCTTAGGGACGAAGCTTTGGTTGGTTTCTCGATTTCTGTTTTATTTATTTGTGTGCTCCTCGAATGACGAGTTTCTCGACTATCGAACTTTGACCTCAGATTATATATTTTGTCTTGTAGCTAGCTTGCTCGCGTACTTTCTTTGAAAGCAGTGCCTTATCTGTAGCTGGCACATCTTTGTCAAGTGCGTCGGGTTGGTTAACTTGATAGAGCGCGTCCCCTCTCTTTGTAGCTCGCGCAATTTATTCGCCCCTAACTTCATGCGGCACCTTGAGCATGCGCGTGTTTGGTTCATATGCCTGACCTTCACGCGCATAATTTATGCACGCATTATCCTAATGACTCCTTTGTGCGCACATAAAACTTTTATTATGTGTTCTCATATTTTATTTGGAATATTTTTCATCATCCTCTATGTGGTTGATCCTGGTATTACTTTTGATATAATTCTAAGGAAGAATGGACTTAGAAACCAGACCTTATGCTATGCATGACCATGTGCTAAGATTGGCTTCATGCATGGAATGAATATGTGCTGGATTGAGATATTCTGTGTGGACCAGACTAAGTGGATAGTGGCTAACCAACTATGTGCATGACATAAGCTTCATGTTACAATGTGATCTTGAATTATGTGACCCAATGATAATTGGTAATTAGACTCGAATATTGTATATGTTTTGATACCACTATTGCCTAATATTGTTCATAATTTATTGTGCATCGAGGTACGATATACCGTATTACGTGTTAAGTGATTTATATTTGGGTTGTGGATCGAGAATGCCTCTAAATTCCTGAAAGTGTGATACTATAAATATATTATTTCCCCCAGAACAGGCATGATAAGCGAGTCAAGCACCAAAGCGTGGGTAGGTTATTGATTTATTGAATGTTGCATACACGCTCGGGTGAATCCAGATTAAACTTACATGGATTCGTATCTAGTCTGCCCGTACTTTATACGACATCTTAAGGTAAATTCTCGTGTGACCATGCCTTAAGATTTCAACATAATATAGGGATAATTAGGTAACTAAAAGTGGTAGTAATATTTAGAGGGAACGGTATCCCGAGATCATACCAACGAACCTTCCACAAAGATTTATTCTAAGTGGACTGTGGGCTGGCCACTACAGATACTGTATATCATCCGTCTTAGTGGAGTGCAGTATTTGACCTATATTCTCATATTTTACTATAGGAACATTGGAACCCCTGATATAGTAATTTAGCACAGTGGTCCTATAGAGAACTGGTATATCAGTGAAGTGCCTGTATATTCTATTATTTGGCTCGGTTAGCCCATGTTCGATAATGGCGTGATCTGAGGATACCTATTATGCATTATTCTAAGATAACCTCAGACTCCACAAAATAGCAAGTCATACAAGTGATTGGTCAATTTTATAAATTGAACATGGTTGTGATTGTATTATTCTGTTACTAGCCTAGGGTCGTGGACTATTATAGTGTGATGGTTCAACCCTTGTCCTTGTTTGGATGTAGGGTTGGACCTTTGTGCTAGGATATGCCATGGACCTAAATTATGACACATAACCTATATATATATATATATATATATATATATATATATATATATATATATATATATATATATATATATATATATATATATATATATATATATATATTATTTATTTATTGCTTGGGTTTTTTTTTCTTTCATGCTTTCTTTGTGGTACTTGCTATTTGGGGTCTAACCCCACTAGTTTTGCATGGCCAGGTTTTAAGCTATCACCCAAGGATCAAGCCTACTTTCTCCCGACTCATGGCACATACCAGAAATATGGTTGCAGAGGATAACTCCATGTTAGCCGACAAATCTGGATATTAGTATCCTTACATGATTGTATTAAATCAGACTACAGCTAATCACTTTCATACTTTTGCTACTCTGCCAGCTTCTTATTTTGCACAGCTGATCTCCGAAATATTCTGATGTGGCATTTGTGATACCTCATTACTTATTCTAAAATATTATGTATTATTGCTTATTGTTTGAATGATTAAGACATAGAAGTTCTTAACCCTAGGAGACTTGATTCTAGCATGCACTCCCATGTCTAGTTAGAGCCTTGATCGCCATACGACGTATAATACCTTGTATGGGGTAGCTTGCCGTGTCTGTCTCCGTATTTTGGTACTGGGGCATGACAAGATTTTGTGGTAGCCCATGCAGGTCTATTCTAAGACTTGTGGGGTGTCATGGTCATATGAGTCTCAATCAAACATGATCCTTCTTGGAATTATGAATTCGTCCTCTTCGATACTCAGCTTAAAATTTCCCAGACTAGTTGTTTTCTTGTTCTCTCTCGTCCTGTACTTGATATTTTTTGTGCTCTCCTTTAGGGCTTCTCCTTCCCTTGATGTTGCAGAAGCAAGAGAGACAGAGTTGCCAGTGGAACAAGATCATGTAGAACCCCAGTCAAGGATCTGAGTTGAGCCCATGATAAAAAGGAGAGAGCAGCAGGCTCCAGGTATTCTTGTACCTCCCTCGGTGCCGACAATACTGGATACCCCAGCCTTGCTAGATATTATTCGTAGATTATTGGCTGCCCAACAACACCATATGGTGGTACAGCAGCAGTAACAACAACAACAACAGCTTCAGCAGCAAGAACAAAAGGTCATGTTGAACCAAGGATTGCAGATGGCCCTAAAACGAGACAGGAAAATAGATTCTGGGGCATCTGTTAGATACTAAACCCCGAATATTTTGATGGCACAGAGGACGCAATCACAGTAGATGATTGGCTCCAGGATATTGAGACCATTCTGGCAGCAGCTAAAGTTGCAGTCGAGGAACATGTTGACTTGGTTCGCTTACAACTCCAGGATCTAGTAAGAGATTGGTGGGCCACGATGAAGGTAGGATTGAGGCATCCTATTTTATGGGACAATTTTAGGACTAGGTTCAGGACAAAGTATTTTGGGATTATGGCTCAGTGTAAGTTACAGTAGAGGTTTACTAACCTCAAGCAGGATGGAAGGACAGTAGACGGCTACGCGACAAAGTTTTGCCGACTGAGCAGGTTTGCTCCAACCATGGTGGCAACAGAGTTAGAGAGCAATAAGGTTCCAGTAGGGACTTCACTTAGAGGTTTTAGACATGGTAGAGGTATATGACTACCAGACTTTTGAGGCGGTATTGATAGCAGCCAAGAGGGTTGAGCTTAATTCATAGAGGATAATATCAAGAAGAGTGGATCGAAAGAGACCTCATAAGTAAAGCAACGAGAGAGGACCAGTACCGCGAATGTCAGCACCATCCCCAGGCATTCGCATCCATAACATAACACAGAGGAGGCCATTGACCTCATAGTGATAGCATCGACTCAACAGCAACCGTCGAGGAAGCAGTAGCAACAACAATGCCGGGGAGCACCGACAGGTTGTACCTATTATGGCAAAGGAGGTCATACCCGGAATGTTTGTCGGGAAGCGAATGGACAATGCTTGAGATATGGGAGCCCCGGTCATAGGGTTGCCTCTTGTCCAATGATATAGAGGCCAGGAGGACTAGTACAACAGTTTCCTGCATTGCCGGCTCCAAGGAAAGTGCTGCAAGGAGGACCAGCAGTAGCGGTACGGCCTATAGATCAGCGTCCGTTGTCGATGCAGGCTCAATTATATCGACAACATCAGCAGCAGGAGGAACAAAAGAGACCGCAACAACAACGACACCAGGAAAGGCAGTAACATAGAGTTGGACAAGGCCAAGGGCAGGCATTCACCTTATCTCTGGAAGAAGCTATGGCGTCAGACGACGTAATGGCAGGTAATATTTTTGTTACAATATTTTCTGCCATAGCATTATTTGATTCTGGAGCTTCGCACACATTTATATCTGCATAATATACAATACATATTGGATTAAAGTTTGAGACATTGTCAGAGAGGCTGAATATACTCACTGGCAATAGGATCGTAGGAGTTAGTAGGGTGTGCCTAGCGTATCTAGTTATAATATGTGGGCAATTATTACTTGTGAAGTTGATTGAGTTTTCTATGGGTAACTTTGATGTTATCTTAGGCATGGACTATTTGAGAGATAGTCATGCGACGATAGACTATCATGATGGTAGAGTGTTGTTTAGAGTCCCTGGTCTATAAGAGTTTGTTCTTAGCAGAATAGAAGGAGACCAGCATCAGGGAGGAGTTGCAACAGTAGCAAAGAAAAGAGACCCGGTACCCAAGATAGTTGGAGAGTTCATGGACATCTTTTTCGATGAGCTTCATGGATTACCCCAGTTAGGGAAGTAGAATTATGTATTGAGTTGATGCCAGGAGCGAAACCAATATCTCAGAAGGTATATCCAATGTCACCATCAGAGCTTGATCAGTTATATCGACACGTGAAAGAACTGAAGTGAAAGAAGTTCATTCGGACCAGTGGATCACCGTGGGGAGCACCAGTGGTATTAGTAAAGAAGAAAGATGGATCAACGTAGTTGTGCATGGATTACAGGCGATTGAATGCGATGACAGTAAAAATCAAGTATCCATTGCCCAGGATTGATGACTTGTTTGATCAAATGAACGGAACCAGAGTCTTTTCCAAGATAGATCTATGATCAAGATATCATCAGGTACGAGTTAGGGAGAAGGATATACCAAAGACAGCATTTATGTCACGATATGGGCATTACGAATTCTTAGTTATGCCATTCGGACTGACTAATGCTCTAGTGGTATTCATGGATTTGATGAACCATATTTTTATGCCAAACTTAGACCAATTTGTGGTAGTATTTATCGATGACATCCTTGTGTATTCTTGTAATGAGGAAGAACATGAAGAACATATTTGGATAGTATTACAAACTTTATGGGAGAACCAATTATATGCGAAGCTTAGTAAGTATGAGTTTTGGTTGAATCACATATCCTTTCATGGGCATATTATTTCTGGAGCAGGAGTGTCAGTTGATCCCAAGAAGGTAGACGCAGTAGAGAACTGGCCAGTTCCGAAGACAGCGGCTGTAAACCCCCTCGACCAATTCAGGGTTAATTTGAATTAAATCAATAGACTAGAATTAATTTGGAATTAATTAGGATTAATGTGCGTCCATTGTACGTCTTATATATACCTTGACGTTGCTTCGAGGTTGGAGCACCACACCAGTAGTTATCTTCCACCCAAGGTCACGAGCACCTCTTAGACATGCCAGACTACCCCCTGGCCATTGTGCAACCTTAGATACTCGTCATTGTGTCTCACCTTAGCTATACAATGTTCGTAATTTTTCCTTGTGTATTAATTATTAATTTAATTAGTTTGGGGGCCAATTTTATCTCAAACAGGACCTGACCCAGCCCATGAACACTTTCATATGGACCAGCCCCCACTCCCTCGACCCCTGGCCGGCCCAAACCCCGAGGCCAGCCCACATACTCCATCACCATATAAATATATAAATCCCCTCAAGGGAAACCCTAAAACTTTTTTCTCTCCACCACCCTAAGGAAACCCTAGCCGCAGCCCTACTTCCCTGCCGAGATCACCCCCACCCGAGCGCTAAGCCACCGCCTCCAGCGCCGCCTGTACGTCGGCACTGCCCTCCCCGACCGGACAACCCCAGCCGCCTGACCACCCAACACACACGCCAACACCACCATCTCCGTCACCATCCCCGACTTCCCCAATTAAAGACGACCGCCTCCAGCACTTCCGACCACCCCTGGGCCAGCCGACCCCGATGCCCCATGACTTGATCACCACCAGGCACGGCCCCAGCTGCTGCCGCCGTACCCGATGCCGCTACTGCACATATTGCCGCTGCCGCTGCCGCTGCTGCACATACTGACGCTGCTGCCGCGATTGCTGTATGCCGGCCGGAGATCCGCCCTGCCGGAGGAGAGCCGCCAGCAAGCGCAAATCCTCCGTCCACCACGCCTAGGTAAATGACCTATTTTCCTTCTCCTTGTATCGTGTTTAATTATATTCGCATTGTGACGTCGTGTCGAGTGTCGAAATCCCGGACACAAACCTAAACTTACGTTAAACCTACATATATGAATGGTGATGATTAACAAGATTTAGCATTCATTAATAACCAATATTTTCCTTAATGATAAACTCGAATATAAAGACTTGTTTTTCACCTAAAAACCTGGACATTTTACATGTATACTCAAGCATGGAAAATAAGGATATAATTGTACTAAAATATAAGCAGCTTCGTAACCCATAACGTGGTAATCTATTGTCATGAGATACATAGTAGCCGAGGATAGAAAATGTGTACATCCTAGCTACGTGCACACGCGTCACTGTAGTCGACCAACCATGACCTCATGACAGTACCTAGAATAGCGTCATAATTAAGCATGTATTTCCTTTGGTGTCTGATGTTAGATTGCTATATTATATTGGTGTGTTTAGGATCATTGGATCAGCCAGGAGATACCGCAGGAGCAGGATTTTGGCATTCACATCTTGATGACTCAGGCAAGATACCTTGCCATATTTACTTTCTAATTTAAATTATGCATATGTTATATTGTATCCTTGTTGCTTTTATTTTATACAACTGTGCGCGTCCGAGATTGACTCGGGTGCAGTCGATGGATACGTCGATGATTAGTATTCTTGACCTAGTCCTTAGCAGACTCACCCTATTGGAGGATACTCTGCTATCTTCTGAGACCTGACACTCCTACACGTTCATAGTGACAATTTTATATTGGGATGCGGGTTCGCGTGCTTGACTAGCTATCGACGCGTGTGATATGCATCACGGTTAGTAAGTAATTCATAATTATTTCAGTGTAGAGACTTGGCATTTAGATACGGGGTATGCACGTCGAGTATTCGACTTGTATATCTACATTGGGCAGGGAGGATAACTAGTAGGCGTATGGGACACCCACCCCTTTATACAGACACCGCACTCGACGGAGTGATACGGACGTATTTATATATTACTGATAACACATTCTGTAGAGTGTTGGACGTTACTTGGTAATATTACGGATACCATACTTTATAGAACGTTGGACGTTATTATATTCCTGCGCCCGTGTTATAGGGGGCATGTGTGGCATATACTAGCCGGTTGTCACGACTGGTGAATTACGTCAGCATATGTCTAGCCTACACCTTCCCATCTACTCACAGTTGTCCTCACATTGCATTTACTTAGATGGTTAGCACACCCCGTTATTGTATTTATTTTATTCAGTATTTATATATGGCATGCTTCTATGTATCTTATTACGTCCCTCTGAGGACCTGGTACCTTTCCAGATTTGGACGAGACATATTACCCCATAGTGTACGGCCCAGGACAGGAGATGAGGTTCGCTACAACAGAGAAGCTAGAGGTGCTACCGTCAGAGTTTTTGTGATCATTTGGTAGGCCTTCTGGCTAGGATTGGGAGCATCATTATCTAGTCAGCCGATTCCCTAGTCATCACTATTTTATCTATAATTTTAGTATTTTATTTCGTCATAGTAGTGGATTTGTTCCCACCAGACATTATTGACTGTACTACAATATCTTGAGACTGGTGTTTATCTTCCAGTAGTTTATTTAGTATTTTTTGCTGTTTATATTGTGGATGAGATTAGTTTACCTGTTGTTGACTGATATTGGACATGTTAGTATTTTAGGACAGCGTAGCACTCTTCGTTAGGATCCATTAAATTGGGATATCCTCGGAGACGTGACAGGAGGATAGAGGCACAGACAGGCCTTTGCATTAGCAGCTACGAAGGAGAAAACATAAGGGAAAGCTATCACAGGTACCATTTTAGTTGCATCGTTACCTGCAATTGCATTGTTTGATTCTGGTGCTATGCTATCATTTATATCTAGTAGATTCGTAGCAATGCATAGAGTAGCAACTTTCCCCTTACCTAAGAGTTGGAAGATTCTTACCAGAGGAGGTATCATGCCGGTTACCAGCACTATCAGAACGTGCTCGGTAGTCGTATATGGTAGAGAGATGAGAGCACGATTCTTGGTATTGCCTATGTCGTACTTTGATGTTGTGCTAGACATGGACTGGTTAAGCCAGTATAACGCTGTACTGAATTGTCGGAAGGGTAGCATCACATTTAGACCTCCAGATCAGCCGGAGTTCGAGTACGTGCGAGGAACCGTCGAGCAAGGAGTAGGACAGATAGCTGGAACTTGTATGGCTATGGAAATGGTACCCCCACCCATAGTTACTGAATTCGAGGATGTTTTCCGGAAGAATTGCCAGGCTTACCGCCAGATAGAGACGTGGAGTTCACTATTGAGCTAGTACCCAGAGCAGCACCGGTATCATCTAATATATACCGATTAGCGAAGAAGGAGCTAGATGAACTGAAGCTACAATTAGAGGAGTTGCAGAGCAAGGGGTTTATCCATCCTAGTGCATCACCTAGGGAGCACCAGTGTTGTTTGTACCTAAAAAGGATGGAACAGTACGTATGTGCATTGATTACAGAGCCCTTAATGCTTTGACTATCAAAAACAAGTACCCCCTGTTGTGGATTGATGACTTATTCGACCAGTTGATAGGAGCAGTGGTGTTCACAAAGATTGACTTGAAATCGGGTTATCATCAAGTGAAGGTGCGAAGAGAAGATATTCAAAAGACAGCATTCAGGACTCGTTATGGTCACTACGAGTTCTTAGTGATGCCTTTTGGACTGACGAATATGCCAGCTGTATTTATGAACTTGATGAACAGAGTATTCCACCAATACTTAGACCGGTTCGTGGTAGTCTTCATCGACGACATCTTAGTGTATTCGAAGAGCCACGAGGAGCACGAGGAGCACGAGGAGCACTTGAGACTAGTGTTAGAGACGCTGAGGAGAGAGAGGCTTTATGCCAAGCTAAGCAAGTGTGAGTTTCTTCTAGATCGTGTCGCTTTTCTTAGACACGTCATCTCAGGAGATGGTATTTCAGTAGATCCGACAAAGATTTCTTCAGTAGAGATATGGCCAACCCCTACCAATGTTTCAGAAGTAAAAAGTTTCCTAGGACTTGTCGGATATTACCGGAGGTTCATGGAGAACTTTGCAAAGATTGCAGAGCCGATAACCCGTAAGGAGCAGGAGTTCACCTGGACAGAGGAGTGTCGGAAGGCATTCGATGAGCTAAAGAAGCATTTGACTACAGCACCTATCTTGACCATACCTTCTGGACCCAGAGGATTCATGATATATAGCGATGCATCCGGGAAAGGATTAGGATGTGTCTTGATGCAGCATGGGAAGGTTGTAGGCTATGCCTTTAGGCAATTAAGGACCCACGAGAAGAACTATCCCACTCACGACTTGGAGCTTGCAGCAGTAATCTTTGCTTTGAAGCTTTAGAGATACTACTTATATGGAGAGAGAGTGGAAATATTCACTGATCATAAGAGCCTGAAATACGTCTACACCCAGAAGGACCTTAATCAGAGGCAGAGACGTTGGCTCGAGGTGATGATAGACTTCAAGATTGAGCTGTATTACCACCCGGGAAAGGCCAACGTAGTAGCTGACATGTTGAGCAGAAGACCCATGGCATTCTTCTTGACTACCCAACAATATCTACTAAGAGATCTAGAGCAGATGGGTATAGAGGTTGTTATACCCGGAATAGATGGACAGTTGTCGATTTTTCAGTTGCAGTCGACATTAGTGGAGAGGATCAAGGCTGCTTTGCCAACAGATGCCAGATTTTAGAGGCTTAGACAGAGGACAGAGGCTGGAATACAGACAGGACTGCGTATACATGAAGACGAAACTTTGAGATGTGCAGATCGTCTCTATGTTCCAAATGGAGAACTTTGTCAGGAGTTGATGATAGAGGCACACAGTTTAACCTACTTTATTCATCCAGGAGGCACGAAGATGTACAGAGACTTGAGACGGTACTACTGGTGGCATGGAATGAAGAGAGAGATAACATGCTTTATGGCCAAGTGCCTGGTGTGTCAGTAAGTCAAGGCTGAGCATCAGAGATCTGTAGGATTGCTTCAGTCGCTCCCTATATCGGAGTGGAAATGGGAGCATATCACTATGGACTTTGTTACGGGCTTTTTGAGAAGTCCTAGTGGTCGAAATGCAGTATGGGTAATCGTAGATGGACTCACCAAGTCCTCACACTTTTTACCCTTCAGAGTTGGACAATCTACAGAGGTCTTAGCAGTCATTTACATGAGAGATATTGTACGACTGCATAGAGTGCCAGTTAGTATCGTGTCTGACAGGGATACGAGGTTTACATCTTACTTTTGGCGGAGTATACAAGAGAGTCTCGGTACTCACCTGAAGTTTAGCACAGCGTATCACCCACAAACAGATGGCCAGTCGGAGCACACCATTCAGATATTGGAAGACATGTTAAGAGCGTGCATGCTTGACTTTGGAGGATCATGGGAGGACCATTTATATTTGGTCGAGTTTTTCTACAATAACAGCTATCAAGCGAGCATCCAGATGGCTCCCTATAAAGCGTTGTATGGAAGAAAGTGTCGTTCCCCCGTATGTTGGAGCGATATAGGCGAGAGACAGATTCTTGGCCCCGAGTTGGTTGTTCATACAGTAGAGAAGGTGAAGAAGATCCAAGGACACCTACGGGCAGCACAGGACAGACAGAAGTATTGGGCGAATGTGCATCGACGACCCTTAAATTTCCAGGTTGGAGATCACGTATTTCTAAAGATCTCGCCTACTCGAGGGACTATCAGATTCGGAGGCAGAGGAAAGCTGAGTCCGAGGTACATTGGACCATTCGATGTGTTAGAACGCGTCAGAGAGGTTGCTTACAGGTTAGCCTTATCGCAGACTTTGGAAGAAGTCCATGACGTCTTCCATGTATCTCAGCTGAGGAGGTACATACCAGATTCGAGTCATGTACTTGACCATTCGGAGATCACAGTCGGCCCGAGTTTATCATACCAAGAGGAGCCTGTTGAGATCCTGGACAGGAGCGAGAAGGTACTGCGAGGTCAGACTATCCACCTAGTCCGTATCGCATGGAGACATCATGCACCAGGAGAGTCGACTTGGGAACGCGAGGAGGATATTAGACAGCGCTATCCCCATCTCTTTGAAGGACTAGGTACGTTTTAGCATTTTAAATTCAGCCAGTGTTTCTTACCATGCGTATATTTTAATTTCGAGGACGAAATGCTCTAAGAAGGGTAGATTGTAAACTCCCTCGACCAATTCATGATTAATTTGAATTAAATCAATAGACTAGGATTAATTTGGAATTAATTAGGATTAATGTGCGTCTATTATACGTCTTATATATACCTTGACGTTGCTTCGAGGTTGGAGCACCACACCAGTAGTTATCTTCTACCCAAGGTCACGAATACCTCTTAGACATGCCAGACTACCCTCTGGCCATTGTGCAAGCTTAGATACTCGTCATTGCGTCTCACCTTAGCTACGCAATGTCCGTAATTTTGCCTTGTGCATTAATTATTAATTTAATTAGTTTGGGGGCCAATTTCATCTCAAACAGGACCTGACCCAGCCCATGAACACTTTCATGTGGACCAGCCCCCACTCCCTCGAGCCCTGGCTGGCCCAAACCCCGAGGCCAGCCCACATACTCTATCACCATATAAATATACAAATCTCCTCATGGGAAACCCTAAAACTCTTTCCTCTCCACCACCCTAAGGAAACCCTAGCCGCAACCCTACTTCCCTGCCGAGATCACCCCCACCCGAGCGCCAAGCCACCGCCTCCAGCGCCGCCTGTACGCCGGCACTGGCCTCCCCGACCGGACAACCCCAGCCGCCTGACCACCCAACACACACGCCAGCACCACCATCTCCTTCACCATCCCCAACTTCCTCCATTGAAACCGACTGCCTCCAGCACTTTTGACCATCCCTGGGCCAGCCGACCCCAATGCCCCACGACTTGATCACCACCAGGCACGGCCCCAGCCGCTGCCACCGTACCCAACTGACGCTGCCGCTGCAGCACATACTACCGCTGTCACTGCCGCTGCTGCACATACTGTCGTTGCTGCCGTGGTTGTTGTACGCTGGCCGAAGATCCGCCCCACCGGAGGAGAGCCGCCAGCAAGCGCAGATCCCCCGTCCGCCACGCCTAGGTAAATGACCTATTTTCCTTCTCCTTGTATCGTGTTTAATTATATTCGCATTGTGACATCGTGTCGAGTGTCAAAATCTCGGACACAAACCTAAACTTATGTTAAACCTACATATATAAATGGTGATAATTAACAAGATTTAGCATTCATTAATAACCAACATTTTCCTTAATGATAGACTCGAATATAAAGACTTGTTTTCACCTAAAAACCTGGACATTTACATGTATACTCAAGCATGGAAAATAAGGACATAATTGTACTAAAACGTAAGCAGCTTCTTAACCCATAACGTAGTAATCTATTGTCATGAGATACATAGTAGCCGAGGACAGAAAACGTGTACACCCTAGCTACGTGCACACGCGTCACTGTAGTCGACCAACCATGATCTCATGACAGTACCTAGAACAGTATCATAATTAAGCATGTATTTCCTTGGTGTCTGATGTTAGATTGCTATATTATATTGGTGTATTTAGGATCATTGGATTAGCCAGGAGACACCGTAGGAGTAGGCTTTTGGCATTCACAGCTTGAGGACTCAGGCAAGATACCTTGCCATATTTACTGTCTAATTTAAATTATGCATATGTTGTATTGTATCCTTGTTGCTTTTATTTTATACAACTGTGCGCGTCCGAGATTGACTCGGGTGTAGTCGACGGATACGTCGATGATTAGTATACTTGACCTAGTCCTTAGCAGACTCACCCTATTGGAGGATACTCTGCTATCTTCTGAGACCTGACACTCCTATACGTTCATAGTGATAATTTTATGTTGGGATACGGGTTCGCGTGCTCGACTAGCTATCGGCGCGTGTGACATGCATCACAGTTATTAAGTAATTCAGGATTATTTTAGTGTAGAGACTTGGCATTTAGATACGAGATATGCACGTCGAGTATTCGACTTGTATATCTACATTGGGCGGGGAGGACGACTAGTAGGCGTATGGAACATCCACCCCTTTATACAGACACCGCACTTGACGGAGTGATACGGACGTATTTATATATTACTGATACCACGTTCTGTAGAGTGTTGAACGTTACTTGGTGATATTACAGATACCACACTTTATAGAATGTTGGACGTTATTGTATTCATGTACCCGTGTTATAGGGGGCATGTGTGGCATATACTAGCCGGTTGTCACGACTGGTAAATTATGTCAGTATATGTCTAGCCTATACCTTCCCATATACTCACAGTTGCCCTCACATTGCATTCACTTAGATGGTTAGCACACCCTGTTATTGTATTTATTTTATTCAGTATTTATATATGGCATGCTTCTATGTATCTTGTTACGTCCCTCTGAGGACCTGGTACTTTTCCAGATTTGGACGAGGCATATTACCCCACAGTGTACGGCCCAGGACAGGAGACGAGGTTCGCTACAGGAGAGGAGCTAGAGGTGCTACCGTCAGAGTTTCCGTGATCATTTGGTAGGCCATCTGCCTAGGATTGGGAGCATCATTATCTAGTCAGCCGATGCCCTAGTCATCACTATTTTATCTATAATTTCAGTATTTTATTTCGTCATAGTAGTAGGTTTGTCCCCACCAGACATTATTGGTTGTACTATGATATCTTGAGACTGGTATTTATCTTCCAGCAGTTTATTTAGTACTTCTTGCTGTTTATATTGTGGATGAGATTAGTTTACCTGTTGTTGACTGATATTGGACATGTTAGTATTTTAGGACAGCATAGCAATCTTCGTTAGGATCCATTAAATTGGGACATCCTCGAAGATGTGACAGCTGGCTATTGCCACGTGACCTGGTCCCGTATATTTTGGGACTGGGGCGTGACAGTGGCGAAGGTGAGTAGTTTTCTGGGCTTGACAGGATACTACAGAAGATTTGTGTCATAATTTGCTAAGATCTTGGCATCTTTGACTCGGTTGATGTGCAGGAAAGTTAAATTGGTGTGGTTAGCGAAATGCCAGATAGCCTTTAAAAGTTGAAGAAGAGGTTAATCTCTGCCCCGATCCTTACTCTCCCAGCAGGCTCCGGAGGATTCATAGTGTATTATGATGCATCTGGCAAAGGACTTATATGTGTTTTGATGCAACAAAGGAGAGTGATAGCGTATGATTCTCGGCAATTCAGGGATCACGAGAAGAACTATCCAACTCACGATTTGGAGTTAGCAGCAGTAGTGTTTTCGCTTAAGCTATGGATTCACTACTTATATGGCGATCTGGTAGAGATATTCACAGATCATAAGAGTTTAAAGTATGTGTTCACACAGAAGGGCCTGAACATGAGATAGAGGAGATGCCTGGAGTTGTTGAAAGACTATAACATAGAACTTTAATACCATCCATACAAGACAAATGTAGTAGCTGATGCACTTAGTAGAAGAGGTAGAGAATTTATGTTGACCACTCAAAGGCACATTCTAGAAGACTTACGAGAGATGGGAATCGAGATAGTACTTCGACAAGATATATGAGTTCTGGCTAGCCTACAGATCCAGTCAACTTTAGTTGATAGGATCAAGATAGCACAGGCAGAGGACCCGGAGATTCAGAAGCTACAGGCAGAATGTGCGTCCGATCTTCGAAAAAAATTGATGATTCATGCGGATGGAACGTTAAGGTTTGGGAACCGTATATGTGTATCAATCGGGGATGTTCGGCAAGAAGTTATGACTGAAGAACATAGTTCTCAGTACTCCATTCACCCGGGAGGCACGAAGATGTACCAAAATATCAAGCAACACTTTTGGTGGAATAGAATAAAGAAAGAAATAGCATGCTTCGTATCGCAATGTCTAATATGTCAGCAAGTGAAGGTAGAACAACAGAGACCGGCAGGGTTATTACGACCGCTTCCTATTCCAGAGTGGAAGTGGGAACACATCACCATTGACTTTGTGACCGATTTACCTAGATCATCTAATGGTCGAGATATAGTTTGGGTGATAGTGGATCGACTCACAAAAGTGGCATATTTTTTCTCCTTCAGAGTGGGACAGTCTACAGAACAGTTGGCAAATTTGTATATATGATAGATTGTGAGGCAACATGGCATGCCGGTAAGCATAGTATCCATCCGAGATACGAGGTTCACTTCTCATTTATGGAGAAGCTTGTACGAGAGATTGGGTACTAAGTCAAGATTTAGCACTGCGTACTACCCCCAGACAGATGGACAATCAGAAAGGACCATCCAGACCTTGGAGGATATGCTACGAGCATGTACCTTAGACCTTGGTGGGTCTTGGGAGAATCGCCTTCACTTAGTAGAATTCTCGTATAACAATAGTTATCAGGATAGTATTCAGATGGCACCTTTCGAAGCACTATACGACAGAAAGTGTAGATCACCGTTGGCTTGGGACAACATCGGTGAGCGAAAGATGTTAGGTCTCGAAATGATCACGCAGACAGTAGAAGTTGTCAGGAAGATCAGAGAGCGACTTCGGGTTGCGTAAGATCGACATCATCACTGGGTAGTTTAACATCGTAGGCCTTTAGAGTTTCGTGTCGACGACCATGTGTTCTTACAAACTTTGCCTACCCATGGAGTTATTAGATTCGGGGTCCGTAGGAAGCTTAGTCCGTGATACGTTGGGTCATTTGACATTCACGATCGGGTAGGCGATGTGGCTTATCGTCTTACCCTTCCACCTTCGCTACATGAGATGCACGATATATTTTATGTATCTCAGTTGCATAGGTATGTTCCGGATCTTAGTCATATCCTCGATCACTCTGAATTAGTCGTTGGTACCGGCTTATCTTACGAGGAGTAACCCGTATCCATTTTAGACCGAAGGGAGAAGGTACTCAAGAACCGAACTATTTCTCTTGTCCGAGTTGCCTGGGGCCATCACACTCTTGGAGAATCGACATGGGAGCACGAGGACTATATACGGTCTCGGTACCCGCACATGTTCGATTCGAATAGTATATTTTACTTTATGCCTTCGTATCTTAGATTCTATGATCAAGCGATCACCTGTGTGTTGTGATGTTATTGCTTGCTAGTGTAGATTACTTATAGTTAGTTTATTGCTTGTCTTGATATCTCTAATGAGCCTTTATTTTGAATTTCGAGGACAAAATTTTTCTAAGGTGGATAGAGATGTCAAACCCCTTTTTCGGCACACTTTTGTGCAATTGTCCTTTGCGTACTTTGGCGCATATGGTTTGCTAGCCTGGCTATTGTTTAGATCGGACCCAAGAGTTGTGGAGAGAATGGGTTTGGTTGGGTTGTTGGCATGTGTGGCTTGGATGGGTTTGAGTGATCCAACGGTCCACTTCTCTAGCCTAAGCCTATATATTCTCATTTCTCTTTCTCTCTCTTTGCTCATTATTTTTCTTTTCTGATTCTCTCTTTTAGGTTTTCTCTCTCCCTCTGTAGGCAAGTACATCTTACATAAGAAAAGAACCATGGATTTATGCATGCTTTTAATTCTTATATTTTCTGCTTATTTTTAGCTCATATTGTTGGGACTGAGCACCCCTTCATCTTTAGTGCTTGTTGTTCTTGATTTTTTTTGTTGGAATTGCATGGACCAGAGTTTGGTCTATGGGTTCACTTTTATTTTCTTGGAGTTTGATCTCCCAAAATATTGTTTTTTATAAAACTATTAGCTCATAGTGTAGAGCATCATATTTTATGTATCTTTGCTTTTGGCAGTGCTTGTTTTCTAGTCCAGATAAGTTCATTACTGAAACTTGATATCATACATATACCAAAATGGTTGACTGGAGAAGAAGAACAGTGTTCTATGAAGAGTATGCAAGATAACCCCTTTGACGTAGTATGTTTTACTTTGGGTGCACTGGTGTGCTATCCCAACTCTTCGTGCGTACCAATCATACTGCACTCAATCTTCTAGCAAAATTGCGTCAGTCACATTCCTTGAGTCAGCGGCGCACTTTCAAGAGGAAACTCAGTTGGCACACTTTGGTACGTATTCAATCAAGTTTTTCCTGGGAAACCAAGAGATAGTGCGCCACGATCAGTCAGTGCACTTTCTTCGTATTTGGCAATCTGGCGCACTTTTCCTATGTTTCGTCAGCCAGCACACTTTTTTATGTTTGTTGCTCACTCACTTTTTTCCCTCTTCGTTTCCTTAATGATAAAGCTTTGGTTGGTTTCTCAATTTTTGTGTTTTTGATTTGTGTGCTCCTCGATTGACAAGTTTCTCGACTGTCGAGCTTTGACCTCAGATTGTGTGTTTTGTCTTGTAGCTAGCTTGCTCGGGCACTTTCTTTGAAAGTAGCGCCTTATCCGTAGCTCGCGCATCTTTTTCAAGTGTGTCGTGTTCGATAACTTGACAAAGTGTGCCCCGCCCCCTTTGTTGCTCGCGTACTTTATGCGCCCCTGACTTCATGCGGCACCCTGAGCATGCGCTTGTTTGGTTCATGTGCCTGACCTTCACGCACATAATTTTATGCGCACGTTATCCTAGTGACTCCTTTGCGCACACATAAAACTTTCATTATGTGTTCTTTTATTTTATTTAAAATATTTTTCATTATCCTCTAAGTGGTTGATCCATGTATTGCTTGTGTTATGATTCTAAGGAAGAATGGACTTAGAAACCAGATCTCATGCTATACATGACCTTGTACTAAGATTGGCTTCATACATGGCATGAATATGTGTTGGATTGAGACATTCTGTGTGAACCAGATTAAGTGGATAGTGACTAATCGGCTATGTGCATGACCTAAGCTTCGTGTTACAATATGATCTTAATTTATGTGATGCAATAATAATTGGTAATTGGACTCGAATAATGTATTCGTGCTGATACTACTATTGCATGATATTGTTCATAATTTAATGTGTACCGAGATGCGACATACCGTGTTACGTGTTAAGTGGCTTATATTTGAGTTGTGCATCGAGAATGCCTCTAAATTCCTGAATGCGTGATACTATAAATATATTATTTCCCCCAGCATGGGCATGATAAGCGAGTCAAGTACCAAAAGTGTGGCTAGGTTATTTATTTATTGAATGTTGCATACACGCTCGGGTGAATCCAGATTGAACTTCAATGGATTCGTATCTAGCGTGCCCGTTCTTTGAATGACATCTTAAAGAAAATTCTCATATGACCACTTCTTGAGATTTTAACACAATATAGGACTAATTAGGTAACTAAAAGTGGTAGTAACATTTGGAGGAAACGGTATTCCGAGATCATGCCAATGAACCTTCCCACATAGATTCATTCTAAATGCGTTGTGGGCTGGCCACCACAGATATTGTATATCATCCGTCTTAGTGGAGTACAGTATGTGACCTATTATTAAATAACGTTGAGCCACTATTTCACTATAAGAACATTGAAACTACTAATATAGTAATTTAGCGCAGTGCCCTACGGGGAACTGGTGCAGCAGTGAAGTGCATGTATATTCCTTTATTTGGTTCGGTTAGCCTATGTTCGGCAATAGCGTGATCTGAGGATACCTATTATGCATTATTATGAGATAACCTCAGACTCCCCAAAATAGTAAGCCGTACAAGTGATTGACCGGTTTTATAAATTGGACTTGGTTGTGATTATATTTTTCTGTTTGTAGTCTAGGGTCGTGGACTATCATAGTGTGATGGCTCAACCCTTGTCTTTGTTTGGTTGTAGGGTTGGACCTTTGTGCTAGGATATGCCATGGACCTAAATTATGACACAGAACCTATGTGTATATATATTTATTGCTTGGGTTTTTTGTTCTCCTTTCGTGCTTTCTTTGTGGTACTTGCTATTTGGGGACTAACCACACTGGTTTTGCATGGCCAGATTTTGAGCCAGCACCCGAGAATCCAGCCTACTTTCTTCCGACTCATGGCACATACCAGGAACATGGTCGCAGAGGATAGTGAGTTTTCTTCTTCCCTGCTCATCATTGTACATTTATTTCTTTTGGGCGTTTAGCCACCGGCACCTGTTAGCCGACAAATTTGGACATTAGTCTCCTTACATGATTGTATTAAATCAGACTGCAGCTGATCACTGTCATATACTTTTGCTACTCTACCAGCTTCTTATTTTGCACAGTTGGTCTCCGAAATATTCTGATGGCAATTAGGACGCCTCACTGCTTATTCTGAAATATTATGTATTATTGCTTCTTGTTTGAATGATTGAGACATAAAAGTTCTTGACCCTAGGAAACTTGATCGTAGCATGCACCCCCTTGTCTAGTTACAGCCGTGATCGACGTACGACGTATAGGTCCTTGTACGGGGTAGCTGGCCGTGTCCGTGTCCGTCTCCGTATTTTGGTACTGGAATGTGACACGTTTTGTCTGTATATAGCAGAGCAACGCTACGTGTCACTATGCCCAATTCATTATGCGTGATCGCTCGGTCGAACCATGCGCACAAGGATAAATGCGTATGAAAATCCTTGGAGTTCTCTCTCCTCATTATGAACAGCTGGCAGTGATAGTTACGAAATGCGAGAGGATTATGCGCATTAAATGTCTATATTAATGCATAGACGTTTAGATGTGCATACTAATGCATATACGTTTCAGTTAACACTAGTCATATTAATATGGATTTTGAATCGTCGTAATGTATGCCATGTGTCGGGTAGACCATGATGCGCGCATACTTTCAGATCCACTTTATGCGCGTAGAGCAAAAAATAGTGACTTTTCAGGTTCTATGCGCGCATAGTCGTTACGATTAAGAATGACAATAAATAACAAGAATATGTGATTCCCAAACTATCGAAAATTGAGTGCTTTTGACCCTACTTGCTGTCCAAATCTGCCATTGAACCAAAATTAGCGAGTTTCCTCTCCAATTCTTCTGTTTGGATCGTCAACGAAGTAAAGAAGTCCGCTAAACGACTTGATCTCTACCGCCATACTCCCCATATCTTTTTTTCTTTTTGTACTTAGAATTCCAGTGTTTTGATTATTTTCTACTGAAACAAAGTTTTTATATAAAAGTTCATACTTTTACTTTGTGATGGAAACAAAAATACGACTTGTTTTATGGGCTCATCATGTTATCTTCGGATGATGGTTCCATATGCCAACCCATCGTCTATTGACTCCTCTGACCCTGCACTTGGTTTTATATGTAGCTTTTGTTATGATGGTATCCTCGACTTGCATTAGTAATTAGATGGAATTACCTAGTAGCAACCCATATGACTGGATTGTCTTAGAACATTTCTTGTGGTACTTTGCTATGTTGGGGTTGACCCTTCCTGGTTTTCATGTCAAATCTAGCAACCATAACACTGACTTCTTCTTCGCTTGCTCATATATGTTTAAGCCCTTGGGTGCATGTTCTCTTTGTCTACGAACTCCATGATTATAGATGTTCTGGTCTGTAGCTTTTGTGATCATGTATATTGGACAATAATGTTCTTAATCATTATATATGTGTAGGCTTTTCATTTAGTTAGATCTCGTCTTACAATTTTTCATATACTTTGATCTCTTGTACATTCTCCCTTGCTGGATGGAGATTTGCTAGACATAACCGCCTTATCTATTTAGAGCGTGCCGGTGTGCTCGATAGTAATGTGTAGTTGACAGTGTGGGAACATAGAAACACACTACCAGAATCACATCGATATATCAATTCAAGAGGAATGTGTATAACCTTTCGAAGGAGCATAAGTAGATATGGTCCAGATTTTGAAGTTAAAACTCAAGGTTCAGACTATTGTCTTAACAAATTTCAAAGGGAAGTATACCATTAGCTGCATAAACATCAAAATTACAATGAAAAATAAACACCACCACCCTAGTGTTATCAAATATTGCTGCACATACTGTCACATTGCTGTTCTTCATAACTAATTCAAACATCCAACCAGGTCTTCTATAAGAAATATCAAAAGTTCCCAAAAGATGGATCAAACGAAAACAAGAAATACCAGTCCAAGGAAACAACGAAATGAAGTTCAAAACTTGCTTTCTAGAAATGCAGTCCGGGTTCAACAAACAAAACCTTTGCCAATGAAAAATACAATGGGCTTTTCCTTGGTAAGCTTCACATTGACTAGCTCTCAGGTGTAATATTGACTATGCTATTAAATTCATAAATAATACATGCGACAAATTTATTAAAATTACTATTCTGTTGGAGTAATCCCCATCTCATGTGTTTCAAATGGAAAAAGGCAACAACAGTCAAAATCGGGTCTTTCGTTTGCGTGCGGTGTATTTTGTATCTCGTGGCACACTGTGCCCTTTGTTTCTCATTTGTTCCTTCTTTTTCAGCACCCATTCCTTTCCTTTACCCTTCTTTGTTACTTTCAACTTTTTCCTGGGACGGTTTCGGTCATATATACCAACCTGCATTCATAAAATACAACCCTTGTAAGACAAATCAATACTACATATCAAGGAAACCAAACAATACTATTCCTTTGATCTGTTTGGGAAACAAGATAAAATTTGGATTGAACAACTGAACCGATACACATGTTCCTCGGTATTCATTATGATCTATGGTTTCCAGGAAGCCTGGAAGAGGACTATGCCACGCACATCATGCTTCCATCACATCTGCACTCTAAGGTCCAATGGGAAATGGGACGCACATATAATTTTGGAATCACTAGCACTCCCAACCAGCAAATCCTCAGAGTCGAACACGCTGTTGGGGCAGAGTTCTTAGTTTAACCAATACAAATGGTAGTATCGGTTTCATTCAGTAGGCGATACCAATAAATCTACCAGTATAGGTTTTCTATATCAGATATATTGACCAGTATATACTGGTTCTTGACATATTTTACGCCAATACTTCCATGATTTTGTATTCTCATATACATGAACCAGACTCTCTCTAGAACAAAGGCAAGAACACATGGGTGAGCATCCAAAACGGAGATGCATGCTCAAATATATTCTAGGGGTAAGGGCTCACCCCCACCCCCACCCCCACCCCCAACCCTCATCGGTAGAGTCCGGACTCTGGAGTTCGAGCCCCGGTAGCTGCAAGTGTTAGAATTTAGGTGTAGTGACACGAGTGGGTGTTTAATGGGTGCATGAGTTTGCCCATAAAAAACGAATTGTGGGTGGGTAGAGTCCGGACTCTGGAGTTCGAACCCAGGTAGCTGCAAGTGTTAGAATTTAGGTGTAGTGTTGTGTGAGTGGGTGTTTAAAGGGTGCATGAGTTTGCCACTAAAAAACGAGTTGTGGATCAATATGAACCAGACCATGATTTTAGTACTCTGCTTAAGCCTTCTATTAAGTAACTAGTCTATAACATAGGCAAGAAGCTATAATCAATACTACAGATTATGGATTAATATGAGAACCAGGCCATGATTTAGTCAAAATCCTACTCAAACCTTTTTATTGAGCTATGAGTATATATAGGTGAGAAGGTTTGCGACATTCTTATTTTGATTCCTTGGACTTCAAATGATTATGTGTTATTATAACTGGTTAATAGCATATGCTTAATTCTCCAGGTACTATCTTAGTAGCAGGTAACGCAATACTGATATTGGTTGATTAAACGATATGAGATTTTGGTTTTTTAACTAGAACTTGCACGTACCAGTATTTAGTATTTACGGACCAACCTATACACAGTCGAGCATTTAGAAGCCAACAATATGTAATAAAAACGTTGAAACAAATAGTATTAATTAGAGGTTTTAGTGCCAGCTTACTGTTTGACTCTCGTCGTCATCACCACTCTCATCACTGTCACTGCACACCTCTCGGTCTTCACCTTTGCCCTTGGGAAGGGATGTGATAGTCAAAGATGGACCGCAGGTTAGAACAAGATAAGCTTTTCGTGCCTTTGAACTGTCAAAAAAATTGCATCCTTTGAAGTTAAAATGAAACCAAATTGCCAAAAAAAACATATATATCAATAATGGTATATCCCACAACTAAAAAAGTAAAGAAGTCTATACATAGGCGATACATTCCTACATTCCTATTCACGGAAACCAAATTGCCAAAAAAACATATATATCAATAATGGTACATCACATGTCACCATGAGATGTTGATATAGAAGGTGGTCAAGTTGCACTTGGAACTATTCACGGAAATAAACTCGATACATTCCTACATTCCTTACGTAGCCAGAGACTATATTGGACCTCAATCAGATTTTGGACCAATCTATATTGGTTTGACTGCCTCCATCACATTGTTGCAAGCAAGTACCATCATTATAGTTTGGCTTCCAACCCTTCCCAAAAAAGATCCAATTTGTCTGGTGCTCTAATAGAAGATTCATTCTCTTCATAAAAAGAGGTGGAACCAATGGAGTTCTTTCCATTTTCATCTCAGGATACGAGTCATTAAAATTGATGGACAAGTTTAAGCATGTCACAGCACTAACCTGTCTAGATTGTCAATAGTGAGAACCAAAGGATCAAGCAGGCTTAATAACTTTGGATGTTAATCTAGCCGTGAAGTAGCTATAGTATGATTTAACTGTTTGCTTATCAAAATTTTAACATACCTAAGTCAAGCTTTAGCTGATAGTCACAATTTAGAGAAAGTTAAAGCTGATTCGGGAGTGAGATACTGAACAATACAATTGTGACAACACCCATGTTTATCTAAGTAACAAAAGGCAAGAAAAAAAAATGCACGAAGGAATTCTTAAGAAACAAGATTAAAAGTTGTTATATTCAATCTGCATGGTTGGAAAGTAGTCATGAATAGCAGAAGCAACTAGCTGTTCACAAGGTTGCTTTGCAAAACCTTATTGGACAATTTCCTTCATCAATGACCCAAAGCATAGGTTCATCTGTCTCATACTAATAACATGCAAACCCAAGCTATATATTAAGCCGCTAGTAGGATCCTATAATCAACTCCATACATGTTTATTTTCTACTTCTACAACAAATCGTGTCTGTTACTACCTATCCTAGTGAAGAAAACACATAAGATGGGGAAAGATACTTCCATAACTCCTTTTCTAATAGACAAGGTCCATACTTATATGATTATCACCTTGTAAAATCACGGAAAGTCAGATACAAAGAAACATAAGTAGTTTCCCAGACAAACATCCCAAAAAGAAGTAAGACCAGAAGCATGTTAATTTAGGATAGATGTATTCCCTACTATGTTTTGACATGTTGCTTGCTTTATCTTTCTTGTGTCTTCCCATCCTCTTCACAAGACCAGAAGCATGTAATTTAGGATACATGTATTCCATACTATGTTTTGACAAGTCGCTTGCTCTTTCTTTCTTGTGTGACAGTGTCTGCCCATCCTCTTCATTACGCTCTTCTTTGAACATGAGTTTTGGAAATACAAAATCCCACAACAAAGTGAAGCAAGCCAAGGATGATGGAAGACAGAAAAATATAAATGGCCTAAACCAAGGAGAACCCATTTAACAAACGTACCCAATCATAAGCTGTGCCCAACAGAGCAAACATATAGAGCAGAAAACCACAATAAGTTGTGGCAGTTGTGATTTGACATGTACATATATACATAGCTCTACACAAAAAGATGACGTTCTAAGACCACACACACACACACACACACACACACACCCCAAATATTCTGGTTACCTGTGGGGCCAGTCAACAACCACGCCACCTGCAAATCCAGCACGCATAGCATAGGTCATGATCATTTCACTTTGGTCCATATTTTCAGCATACAATTGCAACACTGCTCTTGCTCCCCTTGCTAAGCATCTATACAGTGATCCAAAGAAAGCCCTGCAAAGAAAGTTCCAAAAGCAATCAAGAACTTACTAAAAATTTTAAGGTGTGAAAGTTAAAACTCCAAAGACAACAATCCTGATAGAAAATACATACTTCAGTCTCAGCCTTGGTTCATGAGATGATTTGTCAGCATAACACAACCACTGAGAAATTACAAGTTGGAAACAAACGTAAGGGTCAGTAACCATATTTAGAAGGGAAAATAGTGATCAACATCTGTTATCATCACATATCACAAGGACCAGTGCCTCTACATAAAGATAGTAACATCAAAATAAATTACTGCCAAAAATAGTTCATGGAAGCATAAACAACATGCTCAACATGTTCAGTGAGTTCTCTCATATCACAATTCAACTAATCAAAGTTCAAGGTGGCTATTTCATCATTCAAAGATATTTGAAGTTTTATTGTGAGCTTGGATAGGACCTCTGAAATTTACTGGAGTGATAGCAATCTACAAAGTGCAAGTCTTTTGAGGATTTGGATCCATTCTATGACGAGCAAATTTTAGCTGAGAGTTAACAGTTAAAGACACATGCAACTCCAAAAAAAATTGGTAATGCTTAGCTGCAGTTGTCTGTTTGTGTTTGTATATACCAGTGCCATGAATGTATCATGTCCTTTAATATCCATTAACGTGCCAGACCAAGATCATAAAGAAAATCCCTCGATATTTTGTTTAATCAAGAAGATCCCAGCCACGCCCTCAATAAATGGAGAAGACTTATAAGTGATGGCTACATATTAGTGTTTTACAGCTAACGAAACAAAACTATCGATTAAAATAGCCATGATTTAGTGGAAATCAATGAACACAGAGAAGTTCCTTCCTTTCTTCTTTAGTAGTGGCTAACAAAAATTTCATTAATTTAGCAGAATGTGGAGAATGATAAGACATATAAGTGCCTCTCACGCCACTTTTTATGATAGTGGACTTGCTAGCTTATAACTAGACAAGAAAAGATTGGGTCTCTTCTGTGATTTAATGATTTAAGGCATTGAATAATATGTACGACAATTACCACTGATAATTCCCTTTCCAAAATAATAAGCAGCAGCATTAATCTGGGATGCCCTTTTTATTAATCTATCAACATGGTCTTCCAACGCATGCCACTTCAATAACTACGACACTCAATATCTTCCTGCACCGTGGGGATTGTTTTGGCAACATAGCTCATTAAGTTAATGCAAAAGGGCAGACATGTCAAAGAACATATCAATAAGGTATGGCAAGTACACAGAATTCCTGCAAAAACAATCTCAATAGGACAAACAGAAAGGCTCAAACATGCAAAGCAAGATTAAAGCAATAAAATTGGAAATTAATTTAGCACACATAACATTCAAGACACTACATAACTGTGGCAACTACAAACAAGTCAGAAATAAAATATGACACAATGTGGTACCTTTGAACATCCTAAGAAAATCATAAGCAGAGCAATCAACTGAAGAGGTTCCCTAAATGTTGTGGAGAATGCTTGTAATAAAAATTATCAAGATTTGCATTAGAGTTGTCCAACCTGAACTGCTGAGACACTGATAGCACCATCAATAACTCCAGGTCGCAAACCTAAGCCCTGCAATGTAATTGAGTACCAGTTCAATTAAGGATTAAAAGTTAATCAGCTTAGAGAATGTATTAAAACCAAAAACGTAGAATATATCAAATATACATTCGAAGTTGATATCGCAAACTGCAACACCTAATGGAACTCTACAAATTTACTTGGCACAGCAGCACATCAAGACAGTGCCAAGTATATTCACAGGTTGCTTCAAAGTTTCTTACAGTAACTATAAGACCTACAGAAGCTAAATATACATCCAATTTCTCCTTAGGAAATAAGTTTATAAATAATAGACAAGTACTTCTCGCATCGAGATATGGTAAGGTTTCTTGCTTGCATCCTGGAGGATGTGGGTTCTAGTGCGAAAACACTCTCCATAAATACGGGGTAAGGCTGCGCACATCTTGACCCTCCCCACACCCTGCACAAATAGGGCCTCGTGGCACTAAGACACATTTGTAATAAAGTAATGCTATTAATCTCTCCAAAGTATTCCTCCAAACCATCACTCCTTATGTGGCAGCTGATGTGACATCTTAAATAGCATTATATGGCACATGACATAACAGTTCATATAACCCAAAAAATTAATAACCCAATTTTTTTTCATGTTAATACTAATGTTAATATTAATATTAATTTTAATGTTAATTTTAAAATTTGCTACGTTGGCTGCAACATTAACCGACATGTTGGCTGCCAATTAACCGACACGTTGGCTGCCAATTAACCGACACGTTGGCTGCCACATTAACCGACGTGTTGGCTGCCAATTAACCGACACGTTTGCTGCCACATAAGGAAGGATAGTTTAGAGGGACACTTTGGAGGGATTAATAACATTATTCTTTTTAATAATAGACTATAATTAATCAAGAGACCAATCAAAACAATAAGTTAAACTTTCTAACAGGAACCCACCCGCATTTCTTACTTCCCGCAATTTCTCGAGATATATAGATAGAATGAAGAAAAAAAGGTTTAAGATGTCCCTAGAGCACAGCCAAGGTAGCTCTATAAGATTAATACCAGAAATCTATTAGTATGGGTGAGATTCGCACCTGACCCATATCCCCGAGTATGACATCACCCTCCACCTCGCGCTCCAATGCAACATCTGAAGTAATCCGTACAATAATAATACATAAGAAAGAACACAATACAATCCGCAAACCATTTTCATTATGAGGAGGAAATTTGCTCACCGAGCATCGACTGTGATATATCATAGCCAATCCAATGGTGACCATTTTCAGATAGGGTCTCTCCACTAAGCCCTGATCCACAGCCTGGTAGGAAGGGGGGGGAAAACAGTATAATATTCCTAAATTTTACTAAAACATCATCACCGCCCATGGTAGATACGTATTGTTATGTGCAATTTCAATAACTAAAAAAAAAATGAAACACGGTTCATACAGCAGCAAGGATATTTGATCATATTGGTTTTTACCTATGTCTAGAAGTAGCCGAGGAACTCCATCTTCTGGCAAATTAAGAAGCTCCAGTGCTCTCTCGGAAATCCTCGCCTACAACAAGCAATCAGTCAACAATTTGGGCATATTTAGAAGAAGTAGAAGAAGAAAAAGGAGCAATTTTTTTTTTTTTTTTTGTGAGGAGGAAGCACCTGGATTTCCACGATTCGAGAGGAGGTGGTGTACTTCCGAGCCTCAGATTTGTTGTAGAAGAACTCCGGCGGCGCTTGAAGCTCCGGCCGAGGCATCTCTCTCGCTCTCTCTCTCTCTCTCTCTCTCTCTCTCTGTATAAGAAGAGCACTAATGGATAGAGAGAAGAAGAATGAAAACCCTAACCCTAGATTTAGTAAGGAAGAAGAAGAGCCGAAAGTATAGCGGGAGAAAGATGGCGGTTGCTCTAGGGTTTATTCAAGGTTTTTTTTGGCTGGTGATAAGGGCACTACTTGGGGTAGCCCAGGATTGGGGATAGCCCATTAATGAATGAAGTTTACTCATACTAGTCCAAAAGTTTACTCATACTAACCCAAACATTAAACCCTCCTCCTAAATCTTCCAAACCTCCACCCTCCTCCCTTTCTTGTCGGAGCCCTCCTCCTGCTCCTTCTGTGCTCCACCGCCGCCCCCGTGCGCAGCTGCGGCCTCGTCCTCCACCACGTGAGTGCTCCGTCTCCGCCTCCTCCCCCGTCCTCCACCGCCGCCTCCCGTCGCCGCCTCCGCCTCCTCCCTCGCCTCCCGCCGCCTCCTTCCCCTCCTGCTCCTCCGCCTCGTACCCCCTTTCGGTGCTCGACTACCTCGGCACCCTCGGCGTCCGTCGCTCCTCCCTCTCCTCCTTCCTCCGTCGCTACCACCAGATCCTCCACTCCAGCGTCGTGGAGGACTGTCAAAATTTTGACAGTCCTTCAAGGACTGTCAAATTTTTGACAGTCTTAATTTTTTAGACAGTCAGTAAAATACATTTAAATGCAACTTAAAACCAGTAACAAATAAGTTAATTTCAACAAACCATATCTGATCCTTTTACTAACTGAATAATGTATAGTCACATAGACATTGGTCGGATGACATGAATAATAGCACAATGACAAAGAAAAATAACAGCACACAGGAAACCAAAAAAGAAAAAAAATGGAATGACTGTCAAAATTTGAAATATATGTTGATTAACAATGGGTAGGACTGTCAAAATTTTGACAATCCTGCAAATTAGAAGGACTGTCAAAATTTTGACAGTCCTAACAATGGGTAGGACTGTCAAAATTTTGATAGTCCTGATTATAAAAAAAAATCAAGAGTGGGCAGCCCCGAGTAATGTTTGGGAGTGGCAAACTTGTAATTATCAATGGTAAATATTTGGGCAGCCCCGAGTAATTTTAGTAGTGCCCTTATCAACAGCCTTTTTTTTTGCTGTTGATAAGGGCACTACTAAATTTACTCGGGGCTAGTCCAGTATTGGGATGGGCTAGTCCTGTTATGAAAAAAATTTACTCAGGCTAGCCCAAACTCTTCACCTCCTCCCCCGTCCTCCATCGCCGCCTCCCGTGGCCGCCTCCTCCTCCTCCCCCGCCTCCCGCTACCTCCTTCCCCTCCCGCTCCTCCGTCTCGTACCCCCTTTCGATGCTCGACTACCTTGGCACCCTCGGCGTCCGCCGCTCCTCCCTTCCCTCCTTCCTCCGCCGCTACCACCAGGTCCTCTACTCCAGCGTCGTGGAGGACTGTCAAAATTTTGGCAGTCCTAATTTTTTAGACAGCCAGTAAAATGCATTTAAATGCAACCTAAAATCAGTAACAAATAAGTTAATTTCAACAAACCATATCTGATCCTTTTACTAACTGAATATTGTATAGTCACATAGACATTGGTCAGATGACATGAATAATAGCACAATGACAAAGAAAAATAATAGCACAGAGGAAACCAAAAAAAAAAAATGGAAGGACCGTCAAAATTTAACATATATGTTGATTTTTAGGACTGTCAAAATTTTGACAGTCCTACCAATTGGAAGGATTGTCAAAATTTTAACAGTCCTAAAAATTCAACATATATTTTTAGGACTGTCAAACTTTTGACAGTCCTACCAATTGGAAGGACTGTCAAAATAATCAAAATATAATTTTAGGACTGTCAAAATTTTGACAGTCCTACCAATTGGAAGGATTGTCAAAATTTTGACAGTCATGATTATAACAAAAATCAAGAGTGGGCAGCCCCGAGTAAATTTTAGGAGTGGCAAACTTGTAATTATCAATGGTATACATTTGGGCTGTCCCGAGTAAATTTAGTAGTGCCCTTATCAACAGCCTTTTTTTGTTTCTTGATAAAATCACTGCAAAGATGACTCTGGCTGTTCCAAAAAAAAATTCTAAATTTTTCACTTAAAATTTTACTCAGGACTAGCCCAAAAATATATTTAGGACTGTCAAAATTTTGACAGCCCTTCCAATAGTTTGGACTGTCAAAATTTTGACAGTCCTAAATAATATATGTAATTCAATGGACTGTCAAAATTTTGACAGTCCTAAATAAATTTTTGGGCTAACCCCGAATAAAATTTTAAGTAAAAAATTTAGAGAGAAAAAATTGGACCAGCCTGAGTGTATTTTGTAGTACCTTTATCATTAGCCTTTTTTTTAGAAAATTTGACTCAACCCCCCCCCACCACACCCACACCCCCCCCCCCCCCCACACCCACCCACCACTTTATTTACCTATATTCTGATTGTACCCCACATTGTTTCTATAATGTACAAGATCACACTCGTTTGACTCATTCTTTTGGACAAAAATATCTCCGTCGTCTTTTCCCCTCCTTGTTACAGCCCCCCCCTCCGGTCCTACTTGTTTGTGGTATTAAACGAAAGGAATGAAATTGTATTTCAATGACGGGGTTTATGCGAAACCCGCGCCCTTCTGTTTACAAACAAACTTGTACAATGTAATCCTATACGAGGATGTGGGAGTACAATTTATTTAATCTGGTTATAAATTGCTATAGGTGTCTGATCTGCGGTCGATCACTTTAGCCCTTGGACCACACGATGTTGAAGAAGTGCCGTGGAAGACAGGTAGCAGCTTCGAAGGTTGCAGAAGAGGTTGGACGCACGAGGCCAAGGTCGTCGATCCCTGCTCTTTGCCTGCTCTCCGGGCTCTCTCTCTCTCTCTCTCTCTCTCTCCCTCTCTCTCTCCTTGGACGGTAATTCTCTCCTGGATGATAATTTTTTTTCTGCCCTTTTTCCCCATTGATAGGGGTCTCTATTTATAGAGTTTTGGTGACAGTGACCACTCCGTCGGTGTAAAAACCGAGGAGTGGGAAGTACAATACCCTTTTACATAACGGTTAAAGTAACCAATGCCTTCGTATGGATGATCTTTTGGATGAGCGTATGACGTGGGTCCAACTAAGGGAACACAACGCGTACTATTGCTACGAAGATCACGGCGTAAGAGCCACGCAGGTAGGTATCCCGTGTGTAGAAACGGTTGGCGTAGAAGCCAAATGACTGTCACCCTGGCACGGAGGCCAGATAGGCATAGAAGCCGAATAGGCGTAGAAGCCGGATAGGCGTAGAAGCCGGAGAGGCATAGAAGTCGGAGAGGCGTTGGAGCCGGAGAGGCGTTGGAGCCGGAGAGGCGTTGAAGCCGGATAGGCGTTGAAGCCGGAGAGGCGTTGAAGCCGGATAGGCGTTGAAGCCGGAGAGGCGTTGAGAGCCGAAGGGGCACAGGTCTTGAATGGGCGTAGAAGCCGCTGCGTATCGTGCCCGAGTGCTGACGGGGACGTCTTAGCCGGAATCACGGCTTTCGAAGATGTAATCAAATCTTCTACAGAGATTTGCCATCATCCTGTGCATTAAATGCGAAGACGTGTTTCGAAGGTCTGCAGCCCTTCTGTGCATCCGTTGCAGAGACGTGCCTTGACTGAACCTGTCACCGCCCCGTGCAATTAGACGTAGAGACGTGCCTCGAGCCCCGTACGATGTGCAGCTTTTGACGTGGCAGGCGGTTTGTCTACTGCGGAGCGTAAATCGGCTTATGCCTGCCTGTGTAAAATAATGCAGCGTATCCCTCTGTACGCAAAAGAGCGGTTTATGCTGAGGGGACGTCAGTAAACGACGGTTCGGTGGTATCTTAACCCAATCCTCTGCATTAAATGCAGAGATCCGCCATCATACTGTGGTGTGCGTCCCGAGGGGTCTGTGCTTGTTTCCAGCCGTCGTCTGGGTCGCCGTGCAGCACTTTTTGTCAGGAGTCAGAGGCCAGGTTCACTGCGTGACTTGACAGGTTCATTTCGGGGAAGACGAAGCGTTCCTCGTACGCTATTTAACGCTGCTTTGAGAGCGGCTGAGTTTTTACGCCCTGGAGGCGATGGGGGGGGGGGTCCCGTCTACGCCGAAGCGGCTTTGGACGCGCTGCACCCTTGAGCTCTTACGCCTGATGGCACTGAAGGCCTTTGCTTGCGCTGCTCTGTATTAATACGCCGCGTAGCTCTTGCCAGCGTATTTTTTATGCTTCTACAAGACCCCCTTCAAAGCTTTTAAATTCCTTGGAATTTGAAACGCTTTGAATGAAGCATGAATGGCCCCTCGTGACTCGAAACGTTTCTGAATGGAGCGTTGAAACGATCGGTGCGGCCTTTATGGCGGATTTATTGGGGACCGCTGTGATCTCTTTTGCCTATAAAAAGGCGGGGGGGTTAACCTGTTTCCCCATATTCCCATCACCATGCTAAAATGATCGCCGGAGTACGTCGGGTCGATCTGAGGAAGAAGGAGATCATGTTCTTCCAGCATGTTGGGAGCCGAAAAAGACGGCGTCTTCGAGCAAGTGTCCACTGCAGCGATGGATCATGGAAGGATATCTTAGCCTCCCTTGCTCGGGATAATCAGCAACTTTGTATGGCGTTGCGTCTGGCGAGAGAAACGGTCGTTCTTGACCGTGTTGCCCATAACTGGCGCTTTCTCCTCTTACCTCCGGTGACGAGAGTCAGACAGACTCGTGCTGTCCCGGTTTGAGCGGTGCATGGAGTAGGGGATCTGCAAAATCTATGCAAGCCCCAACTCTGTCGTATCTGCCGGTGATCACCTTCTTAGAAGAAGAGGAAGACCTTCACCGATGTGAGAACCTGTCAGAACAGCCTCTCGGTGCGATCTTCAGACGACGATGAGGAAACCTCTAATAGAGGCGTTTTCCCTCATATGTAACCATGAAAAGTGAAGAAAAACCCCTGTAGACAGGATTTCCCTCATATGTAATCATGATTTTAATCTTCAATAAAGTCGTCTTTTCTTCATATGATCACTTGCCATACGTTGCTGTGAAGTCTGAATGTGTGCAGCTTCGACACGTCTGATACTTTACGCGACTCTGTATAGAGAGTACTAGGTTCTGTCCTGTTCTTTATGTGCAGCGGATAGTGCATAGAGCGCTGCTTTAGCATTTTGAACACTTAGAACTGTCCTGTTGCTAGGACTAAGGAACCGCGTAGAGTTCTGAACTGCTGCTTCTGATGAGCAGAACCTTGTTCAGTCTTCGTCTTCAAGAATGATCTCTCGGAACTCCCTTGAAACAGGGTCGAGGATTCTGGCTGAGCTCTGTCATCTTGACAGACGAGATGTTCAGACTGGAGTCAGGATGAACCTCCAATTTGGGACCCAAAAAAGAGTAATTTCTTAATGGTTGTACTCTGTCCGTTTCGGGTACTTGGGGTCAAGAACGAGTATCTTCTGTGTGAACTCTTTGCACTTGACCGGGTCGGGGACTGTTTTGGATAAGCGGAAAGTCGCGGAGTGCGAAATCCTCAGTCTGTAGCGTCTGGGCGTAAAACACCGTCGAGCGTGGAGTCGTAGACTTGTGGTTCTTGAGCGTGAAGTCGTAGGTTTGTCGCCTCTCGAGCGTAAAAGCTACCGAGCACAAAGGCATCCGGGCGAGAAAAACCATAGACTTATAGCTGCTTGAACGTAAAGCCGTAGAATCGTTGCTGTTGAGTGTAGAAAGCTCCTTTAGCGTAGGACTTGTGGATCTGTAGCTCCTGAAAAGAGAATTTCTTCGAGCGTGAAGTTCTGCGGATCTGTTTCTTCTGAGCGTAAACTGAGCGCCACCGAGCGTGAGATCATCGATTTGGTATCTGCTGAGCGTAAAGCCGTAGGTTTGTCGCCTCTTGAGCGTAAAAGCTACCGAGCACAAAGGCATCCGGGCGAGAAAAACTATAGACTTGTAGCTTGCGAGCGTAAAATCGTAGATCTGTTGCTGTCGAGCGTAGAAAGCTGCTTTAGCGTAGAACTGCTGAACTGTCTTGCGCGAAGAATTTTTCGAATTCGCTGACTATCCGTCTTTCGAGGGTAGTGGGTTGACGTAGCACCCAATCATATCCGACCATTAATGCGAGACTTGGTTAGGGTCTCGAGGAGTCCGTCCGAGGATTCGAGGAGTTGATCCGAGGAGTCGATCCGGACTCTATATATATCCCAAGCTTTGGAGAGAAAAACTTTTCATCCGTCTTCGAGAGTTCTTGACTGTTCAAGCTTTCTCCTTCATTCCTTCTCTGAGTATTTTGAGTTTTCAGAAATGGCGACGAAACATACCTCCTCCGCTAAGGGAAAGAGCATAGGTTCTTCTTCTTCTCCCACTGCTCCAGTGAGGGAGTCTTCAGTCGGGCAAGGTGGACTTCCTTCCGAAAGTATCCCGCCGACGGGCAGCGCACCCGGTCTGAGAGGTAGAGCTTTTGGGATGAAAATCCTTCGCACACGTTGAACGTGACCGCGCTAGGTCGTCTTCTGTGCTGATAGCCTCTTCGGAGGAAGATGATGCACGGAGGCGTTTTCATCTTTTACCCTCACATTTCTCGTGTGCCAGCGTAAAGGCGCCATATTTTCGTAGTTCCGAGCGTATAAGCTCTGGCTACCGAAAACTGGCGTATGTCGTAAAATAAGCATTTTACGTTTGTGGAGGGGGCTCCCGGCGTATAATAACCGAATTCATACAATCCTGGCTGTGCCTAGCGAGATTTCAGTTGACGAACCTCGACCGCGTCTTGGTGGAGACTTGGAGGAATTCCGGGCAATGTCAGTTGGTCCACCTCCTTCCCCAGGTATGATAGTTCGCATTGCGTTCTTAAAGCGAGGTTTAGCTGCCTCGGCTGCAGATGCGCCATATATACCATTGGCCCCGGGTAAATGTCGTTTTCATGTCTCCTTTTAGAAAGGTTACCGTTGTACTGATGCCGACTTTCGGGTTCTTTCTTCTCAGGGGATGGAGCCCACGGGGAGTGTAGCGTTGAGCCGCCTTCTGGCTCTGCTCCGGCTCCTGGCGGTGATACGGAGGCACCTGATCCTGAGGAGGAGACACCTTCGGGGGCTAGCTCGCCCGGAGTGGTTTTGTCGCCTCGAGAGGAGGATGAGCCTGTTACCGTGACCTCGCCTTCGGTCGTACCAACCGTCGAGGCGGCAGCTGTGGCTACCTCGTCTGCAATCGTCTCTGGTGGGGGACTCGCTGATATCGCGGTCTCTCCTGGCGTTCAGTCGGGTTTAGTTGCGCTGACTGAGCAACATACCAGCCTCTTCTATGCCGGTTTGAGAGCGATGATATCAATGGTGTTGGCGAAGAGCCTGGATTTCGAACGCCTGAAGAGAACTGCCCAGTTCTCGATCGGGGTTGTCAGGGAGTTCGGCAATTCCGGGGGAGCCGATGCCCTGGAGGCGATGGTTAAGGGTTTAGAACAACCCATTAACGAGTATTTGCGGTTGTCTCAGGGCAGTCTTGACGCTGAGGCCCAGACCAGATACGGTCTTATGACTGAGCATCTTGCCAAACGGATGGAAGACCTGAAGGAACTCCTTCGAACTCGCCAGCTGGAGGCGATTCAGAGGAAAGCCGTCGTGGATGAGATCCTCGCCCTCCAGACAACGTGCCAATCCGAGCACGAGGGGAATGTAGCGAGGGTTCACAGGTTGAGGGAGAAACTCGCTCAGGCAGAAGAGTGGGCTTCCCAGTCGTTGGCAGGCTTGGATGTGGTGGCCGGTCGACTGAGCACAGCGCGGCGGGATCTGGATCGCGCGGAAGGTGCCTGTGCGGGCGTTCGTCGGACGATAGTCGAACTGTCCCATTCGAGTGACAACGAGGCACTGCTGGAGCGGGCCCGTGCTGATGCTCTGGCCATTAGGGACGAGAGGATGGCCGTGCTAGCGCGGCAGATCCGTGACATGACTGCCCCGCCGCAGTGATGTACTCTTTTTTTTGCCCTTTTTGCTTTCCCAGATATAATTTTGTTCTTTCTTGGGAATAAAAAGAGACTTTTTCCTAACTTTGGACCCATCATTTCGGAATGTAAATGACAGGTTAGGGCGAGAGTGGTATCAGAGGTAGTATGGACGTGATAAACCCTCGGTAAACTTCAGCAGGGCACATCTATTCAGAGGTCATACGGACATGATAGAACGTGCTTTGGCCAAGTTTTGTAGGTAAAGTACTATCAGAGGTGAGATAGACGTGATAGGCTTTACTAGAGATTACAGTTCAGAGGTAATATGGACATAGCTATTTTGTGGGCCTATTTCTTTTTGCGCACCTAGGTGCAAGTAAATAGGTTTGAGGACAAGCCCTGCTAGAGGTAATATGGACGTAGCAGATTTTGTGGACCTAACACCACTGGCGTACTTAGATTTAGTATGGGTGTCAAGTTGAAGTGACGATCGATATCAGAGGTGATAATCGATGGTCAGGATCTCGGAAAGCCTGTTCAGAGGTGATATGGACATGGCAGATTCTCCAAGGAAATACAGTTCAGAGGTGATATGGACATGACTGATTTATGGGCCTATTGCTTTTTGCGCACCTAGGTGCAAGTAATAGGTTTGAGGACAAGCCCTGCTAGAGGTAATATAGACGTAGCAGATTTTGTAGACCTAACACCACTGGCGTACTTAGATTTAGTACGGGTGTTAAGTTGAAGTGACGATCGATATCAGAGGTGATAATCGATGGTCAGAATCTTGGAAAGCCTGTTCAGAGGTGATATGGACATGGCAGATTCTCCAAGGAAATACAGTTCAGAGGTGATATGGACATGACTGATTTATGGGCCTATTGCTTTTTGCGCACCTAGGTGCAAGTAATAGGTTTGAGGACAAGCCCTGCTAGAGGTAATATGGACGTAGCAGATTTTGTGGACCTAACACCACTGGCGTACTTAGATTTAGTACGGGTGTTAAGTTGAAGTGACGATCGATATCAGAGGTGATAATCGATGGTCAGGATCTTGGAAAGCCTGTTCAGAGGTGATATGGAGATGGCAGATTCTCCAAGGAAATACAGTTCAGAGGTGATATGGACATGACTGATTTATGGGCCTATTGCTTTTTGTGCACCTAGGTGCAAGTAATAGGTTTGAGGACAAGCCCTGCTAGAGGTAATATGGACGTAGCAGATTTTGTGGACCTAACACCACTGGCGTACTTAGATTTAGTACGGGTGTTAAGTTGAAGTGACGATCGATATCAGAGGTGATAATCGATGGTCAGGATCTTGGAAAGCCTGTTCAGAGGTGATATGGACATGGCAGATTCTCCAAGGAAATACAGTTCAGAGGTGATATGGACATGACTGATTTATGGGCCTATTGCTTTTTGCGCACCTAGGTGCAAGTAATAGGTTTGAGGACAAGCCCTGCTAGAGGTAATATGGACGTAGCAGATTTTGTGGACCTAACACCACTGGCGTACTTAGATTTAGTACGGGTGTTAAGTTGAAGTGACGATCGATATCAGAGGTGATAATCGATGGTCAGGATCTTGGAAAGCCTGTTCAGAGGTGATATGGACATGGCAGTTTCTCCAAGGAAATACAGTTCAGAGGTGATATGGACATGACTGATTTATGGGCCTATTGCTTTTTGCGCACCTAGGTGCAAGTAATAGGTTTGAGGACAAGCCCTGCTAGAGGTAATATGGACGTAGCAGATTTTGTGGACCTAACACCACTGGCATACTTAGATTTAGTACGGGTGTTAAGTTGAAGTGACGATCGATATCAGAGGTGATAATCGATGGTCAGAATCTTGGAAAGCCTGTTCAGAGGTGATATGGACATGGCAGATTCTCCAAGGAAATACAGTTCAGAGGTGATATGGACATGACTGATTTATGGACCTATTGCTTTTTGCGCACCTAGGTGCAAGTAATAGGTTTGAGGACAAGCCCTGCTTAGAAGTAATATGGACGTAGCAGATTTTGTGGACCTAACACCACTGGCGTACTTAGATTTAGTACGGGTGTTAAGTTGAAGTGACGATCGATATCAGAGGTGATAATCGATGGTCAGAATCTTGGAAAGCCTGTTCAGAGGTGATATGGACATGGCAGATTCTCCAAGGAAATATAGTTCAGAGGTGATATGGACATGACTGATTTGTGGGCTTCAACTAGTTTCTTTTTTGAAGTAGTTTCGTCGGATTACGAGAATCTCGCCGTATTCCTCCTGAGTGGAGGAGATTAGGCGTAGTACTTCTTCAGGAATTTGCCGTTGATAGGAGCCATTAATAGGTCTCCATTGGGCTGGGCTAGTCTGTAGGCTCCGTTCGAGAATGTTGTCTCGATCACATAAGGGCCTTCCCACTTGGGCTGGAACTTGCCTTTACTCCTGTGAGTAAGAATCATCGGCCTTCTTACGGCTAAAACTAGCTCGCCGACTTTGAACACCCTTTCCTTTACTTTACGATTAAAAGCTCTGGAAATGCGTGCTTGGTAGAGCGCGATGCGCTGTTGAGCTTGGAGGCGTTTCTCGTCTAATCCTTCTAGCTCCTGAAGCCTTAATAGGTCATTCTTTTCTCGAGTCAGCTCGTTAGCCACGGCTATCCTGAGCGACGGGATCTGGATTTCAATGGAGAGAACTGCCTTGCTCCCGTATACCAGTGAGAATGGGGTACAGCCTGTCGGCGTTCGTACCGTTGTGCGGTATGCCCAGAGACATTCGCCCAGCTTTTCGTTCCAATCTCTTTTGTTTGAAGAGACGAACTTCTTCAAGAGTTTGATAATGGTTTTGTTGAAAGCTTCCGCCAGACCATTAGCAGCTGGATAGTATGCCGTAGAGGCGATATTGTGTATTCGATTTTTATCGCAAAATCGATGAAACGCCTGGCTGATGAACTGGGGCCCGTTGTCATGGATTATCCTTCGGGGGACCCCGAAGCGATAAATGACGTGATGCTTGATGAAGCTGATCACATTAGACGCCTTTACCTCAGCAAGAGGGATTGCCTCTGCCCATTTGGAGAAGTAGTCCGTGATGGCCAGTATGAACTGGTGACCTCGGGAAGAAGACGGGTAAATGGGACCAATGACGTCCATACCCCATGCTTCGAAAGGCCAGGATGCAACTGTAGGATGCAGATGCTCAGATGGTTGGTGTATGAAGTCTGCGTGAATCTGATAGGCTCTGCATTGTCTTGCATACCGTATCGCATCTGTGATCATAGTAGGCCAATAATAGCCCATTCTCCTGATGCGATCCTGTAGCTTAGGACCGGGTTGGTGTGCTCCGCATACGCCGTCGTGAGCTTCCCGGATAATCTGCTGTACTTCGTCGTTAGACAGACATCTCAACAGTAATCCATCGTAGGTCCGGCGATACAGGCATTGTGCAGATGCATCGTAATAGAAGCGTAATGATCGTCGCTTGACGGACACTGCTCCTTTGGGGTCCTCCGGCAAGATTCTGTATGCAACGAAATCTATGAAGGGACTTCTCCAGTCCTTTCCGGGAAGATCTGTGTTCACAGCATGGCTGCGTTCTATGCGAAGGTTGTTCTTCGCACAGAATAAGTCTCTGTTAAGAAGGATTACCGAATCCTGCCTTCTTATAGGAGTGGCTAAGTCTGCGGCTAGACTGGCTAGGGCATCGGCTTTCAGATTCTAAGACCGAGGTACATGCTCCAGGAAGAATCCTTTGAAGGTCATGGCTATCTCGACCGTTGCTTGGTGGTAGGGGATGAGGTCTGGATTCCGGACTTCATATATCCCTCTGACTTGATTGACGATAAGCAGAGAGTCACCGAAAGCTTCCAGGGATTCGACCCCCAGCTCTTTGGCGGCTCGGAGCCCGATTAACAGGGCATTGTATTCTGCCACATTGTTGGAGTAGGGCTCGCTAAGAGAATATGCTCGGTAGATGACGAGCTGATCAGGAGTGACCAGGATGACTCCTACTCCTGAGACGATGTTTCCCTTGGGACCGGTTCTGGAGGCCCCATCGAAGAAGAGTTGCCATGCGTCGGTCTCCATTGCGGAGTTACATTCTGCAACTTCGTCGGGAATGTCCTCGTATAACTTGGAGGACTCCGGGATCGGATGGGCAGCTAGGAAGTCAGCCAGTGCTTGGCCTTTAATGGACTTCTGCGGTACGTATACCATGTCATATGGCGTTAATAGCATCGCCCAAGTCGCGAGTCGGGAGTTAAGAACACTCGGTTTGCTCATTAGTACCCGCAGAGGGTTGATCCTGGAAATGATATGAATGGTCTGTCCGGTGATATAGTGTCGTGTCTTCTGGACGGCGAACATCAGAGCCAAGCATTCTTTCTCCACTGGGTTGTACCGGTGCTCGGCCCCGACCATCATCCTGCTGAGGTAGTAGATAGCTTGTTCATGCCCCATGTCGTTCTTCTGTGCAAGAAGAGCTCCTAGTGAATGATCCATTGCTTGAACGTACAGCAAGAATGGTTTTCCCATGACGGGAGGTGCCAGAACTGGCGGACTGGTGAGGTAACATTTGATATCTCCGAACGCCTGCTGACAGGTTTCGTCCCACACGAAAGATACACCTTTCTTCATGAGGTGAGAAAAGGGCTGACATCTCCCCGAGAGGTTGGATATGAATCGCCGGATATAGGCCAGACGGCCTTGAAATCCTCGGAGTTCCCTCAGATTACGGGGTGGTCGCATTTCTACGATTGCTTGGACTTTGTCAGGGTCCACCTGGATGCCTTTGGCGGTGATGACAAATCCCAGGAACTTGCCACTAGATACACCCAGAAATGATTTCGTAGGGTTCATCTTGAGTTGATGGCGACGCATTAGCTCGAACACCGTCCTCAAGTCTTGGAGGTGATCACCTTTGAGGCGGCTTTTGACGGCTATGTCGTCTACGTAATATTCTACTATTTTGCGTAAATGCTCATGGAATATGTTACTCATGGCCCGTTGGTATGTAGCCCCGGCATTCTTCAATCCGAAGGGCATGACCGTATAGCAATATACCCCCAGTGGTGTCCGGAAAGCAGTGTGCTTCTCGTCTTCAGGATGCATCTTGATCTGATTGTATCCCGAGAACCCGTCCATGAAAGACATGCGTTCGAAACCACAGGTGTTGTCGATCATGATATCGGTGATAGGAAGAGGGAATTCATCTTTGGGATAGGCCGCATTTAGATCCCGGTAATCGATGCAGATACGCACCTTCCCATTCTTTTTCATGACTGGGACAACATTGGCGACCCAGTCGGGATGTTGCTCTTCACGGATGAAGCCGCAGGCTATCAACTTCTTGACTTTAGCTTCAATGGCGTCCATCATATCCGGGCGGAACCGGCGTTGGTGCTGTTTGACAGGCCTTGAGTCGGTCAAAATATTGAGCTTGTGAGTAGCCACCTTCGGATCGAGGCCTGGCATATCCTCATAACTCCACGCGAAGACGTCGACGTATTCTTTTATCAGTTGGATGATTTCTTCCCTTTCAGCTGGGGAAAGATAGTTACTGATAAATATTGGCTTTGGTGAGAGTTCACCCCCAACGTCGATTTGGACAACTTCGTCTTTAGTGGGAGGTTCCCTTTGCTCGAAGCAAAATTCCCACTGTGTATCCATGTGTTGAGCCCAAGCGTCGTTTTCGAACAACTCAGATTCTTGTTCGCTTGCCTCTAAGGGATCTGTCGACGCCATATTCACCGAGAATGTTTGTCGACGCCATATTCACTTTCTGCTTCTGATTCTTGGCGACCCCCAGCGTCGGAATCGGAAGGGGATGGAGCTGGCTGTCGTGACTTTGCGCGAGTGTTCTGGAATACTCCGGCTTCAGTGTCACTGAACCTCCTTCGGCTCGGGGGCTTGGAGGGATGACGTCTTGAACTCGACCCTCCTCTACGCAGGTGTGAGGCCATGTTTACAGGCGCATGCGCGGGTTCCTCTCCCTGGAAAGACGGAGAGTAGTCCAATCGGTCGAAGACCGATCGTTTTGTTTTGGGACAGCAATAATTAATCACAACCTTGTGGCTATTACAATGATGCTCGCTAGGAGACGAAATAGACATGTTGGAAAGTCCCCTTTCTTTACGCTTCTGGACTAGATATTTGCGTAGGTCAGGAGGAGTTGCCGGAGAGGCCCTCAGTCGGCCATTGGTTTCTCGCGTGATCCGGAGGGTAGGCATTCTGTTCCTTCGCTGGCGTGAAGGCCGAGAGGTTAAGTAGCCTGCCGCTTGCTTTCCTTTGCGGAGATCACAGCGCTCATCTGTTTTACCATAAAGGTCAGATGACGTCTTGCGCGTGGAGCGAGATCTGTTCTTCCGTCTTGGCGCCGAGGCGCCATCGGAAGTTCTGTCTGTACCGCGTGGAGCGGGAGACAGATTTCTATGCGTAAAGCGCAGTGAAGGCTTCTGGGTTAGCGCTGAGGCTTTGCCCGAAGTTTTGTCTTTACCGCGCGTAGCGGGAGACTGTTTCCTACGCATAAAGCGCAGTGGATTCTTCGGGGTTAGCGCTAAGGCTTCACCCAAAGTTTTGTCTGTACCGCGCGTAGCGGGAGACTGAATTTTACGTGCGTGGCATGGAGGGAGCGTCGCTACAACCTCGTTGGCCGAAGAGATCGGAGAGATCGGAGAGTCCGGAGAGATTGGAGAGATAGGAGAGATCGGAGAGTCCGGAGAGATCGGAGAGATCGGAGAGTCCACAGGAATAGTAGAGGATGTCTTGGGCATCCACACATTGCGCAGCTTCCTGTTGTCCTGGACGGAGAGAGGGCGAGAGCTACCCCCGGCTCGAAGCATGTCTTCGTAGGCTGACTGGTCGAAATGAACGACCAGCGTCTTCTTCACGGTTCCCACGGATACCGTATCATGTTGAGCAATTACTTCCTCGTCAGAAGAGAAAGATGTCCCCAACAGAGTCGCCATCTTGTTTGTGGTATTAAACGAAAGGAATAAAATTGTATTTCAATGACGGGGTTTATGCGAAACCCGCGCCCTTCTGTTTACAAACAAACTTGTACAATATAATCCTATACGAGGATGTGGGAGTACAATTTATTTAATCTGGGTATAAATTGCTATAGGTGTCTGATCTGCGGTCGATCACTTTAGCCCTTGGACCACACGATGTTGAAGAAGTGCCGTGGAAGACAGGTAGCAGCTTCGAAGGTTGCAGAAGAGGTTGGACGCACGAGGCCAAGGTCGTTGATCCCTGCTCTTTGCCTGCTCTCCGGGCTCTCTCTCTCTCTCTCTCTCTCTCTCTCTCTCCTTGGACGGTAATTCTCTCCTGGATGATAATTCTTTTTCTGCCCTTTTTCCCCATTGATAGGGGTCTCTATTTATAGAGTTTTGGTGACAGTGACCACTCCGTCGGTGTAAAAACCGAGGAGTGGGAAGTACAATACCCTTTTACATAACGGTTAAAGTAACCAATGCCTGCGTATGGATGATCTTTTGGATGAGCGTATGACGCAGGTCCAACTAAGGGAACACAACGCGTACTATTGCTACGAAGATCACGGCGTAAGAGCCACGCAGGTAGGTATCCCGTGTGTAGAAACGGTTGGCGTAGAAGCCAAATGACTGTCACCCTGGCACGGAGGCCAGATAGGCATAGAAGCCGGATAGGCGTAGAAGCCGGATAGGCGTAGAAGCCGGATAGGCATAGAAGCCGGAGAGGCATAGAAGCCGGAGAGGCGTTGGAGCCGGAGAGGCGTTGGAGCCGGAGAGGCGTTGAAGCCGGAGAGGCGTTGAAGCCGGAGAGGCGTTGAAGCCGGATAGGCGTTGAAGCCGGAGAGGCGTTGAGAGCCGAAGGGGCACAGGTCTTGAATAGGCGTAGAAGCCGCTGCGTATCGTGCCCGAGTGCTGACGGGGACGTCTTAGCCGGAATCACGGCTTTCGAAGATGTAATCAAATCTTCTACAGAGATTTGCCATCATCCTGTGCATTAAATGCGAAGACGTGTTTCGAAGGTCTGCAGCCCTTCTGTGCATCCGTTGCAGAGACGTGCCTTGACTGAACCTGTCACCGCCCCGTGCAATTAGACGTAGAGACGTACCTCGAGCCCCGTACGATGTGCAGCTTTTGACGTGGCAGGCGGTTTGTCTACTGCGGAGCGTAAACCGGCTTATGCCTGCCTGTGTAAAATAATGCAGCGTATCCCTCTGTACGCAAAAGAGCAGTTTATGCTGAGGGGACGTCAGTAAACGACGGTTCGGTGGTATCTTAACCCAATCCTCTGCATTAAATGCAGAGATCTGCCATCATACTGTGGTGTGCGTCCCGAGGGGTCTGTGCTTGTTTCCAGCCGTCGTCTGGGTCACCGTGCAGCACTTTTTGTCAAGAGTCAGAGGCCAGGTTCACTGCGTGACTTGACAGGTTCATTTCGGGGAAGACGAAGCGTTCCTCGTACGCTATTTAACGCTGCTTTGAGAGCGGCTGAGTTTTTACGCCCTGGAGGCGATGGGGGGGTCCCGTCTACGCCGAAGCGGCTTTGGACGCGCTGCACCCTTGAGCTCTTACGCCTGATGGCACTGAAGGCCTTTGCTTGCGCTGCTCTGTATTAATACGCCGCGTAGCTCTTGCCAGCGTATTTTTTATGCTTCTACACTACTCGCTAGCATATTTACCAAGTCATTTCTTAGAATTCTTGCACGATACCTAAGCATCGCCTGATAAAATCTTAGTCTCGTATATATCTATATCCAGTTGGTAGTCATCCAAGTAAACCATATTTGATTTGTATCTTCCGACACGAAATACCGTTCGAGCTATTTCTCAAAATCCAAGCATGATTCTCAATATTCACCTAAGCGATAAATCTGATAATATTTCTATCGGTTGTCATTCTAAGTCTGACTTGTCCTTATCTGAATGATATCCCAATCTCGTTTGCAACTAGCTTGCACCAAAGGGTCTTGGCGCGCGATATTGAACACAATTTTGCCGAAAGGTTGTGTGCATAGCTAACCGTTCGAACGATATTCTATCTCGCACATTAACCAGTTGGGTAATCATGTATAGGTATTTGGGTTCGCATATAACTTGCAAATTCTAGCACGAGTCTATTCCCACAAATCCTAACACAGGTCAGCACAAAGGCCATCGTATCACAATTTCGTACAAGCAATCATATCATTCACATGTACTTTTTAAAATTATTTAGACTCATTGTTTGGAATATCCTATCGGGTCAAGGAGAGAGTGTATACCCACGAACGAGCTTTCAAAACTGAGAAAATCGATACGAAGTCCAAAGGCGTAAAGCCATGCTCTGATACCAATATGTCATGTCCCGATCCCCCGCAGGTAATCGGCCGTCCTCGCTGTAGTGCCCCATTCCCCCTATTCGGGGAGCGCGGCTAAGAAATACAAGACGGTATCGTTCGATCGGGATAGATTGAAACAAGAACCCATACTCTTTATGGATTTGCTTCTTCGGAATCGATTCCCATATTCAGTGGACCGTGCCCCCGGGATCGACTTAGCGGCAGAGTCAGGAGGGGCCTCTCCGCTGCATCTTTTGTTGCCTAGTTTTTGCTGTCGCTTGTTGCTTTCGTGCTTTGAGTTGGTTTTCGAATTTGTTTGTGATTTCTTGAATGGTTTCGATGAATTTTATTGTTTTCGTTCGTTGAACTGTACTTCATTTCCGATAATGGAAAGAGTGGAAGGGGTATTGATCAGCTGTTCGTGGCAATGCAGGTGAACCAGCAGTAGGCGCCGCTCGAACGGACTCCTAAAGCACTTCTTTTCTTCTTCCTTCCAACTACTAAGTGAGTGGATACCATCCCGATTAGCTGGCCCTTCGTCCAGTCTTCACATCTAAATCTTGTATTCGTGCTTGCCCCGATCAAACGATACCAAGTAATAACTAAAAGACTTCAAGATAATAAGGGAATAGACTTGGGAAATTATGCTTGTCAAATAAAACTTGTGAACGGTTACTTACTTACATGCTTGTTCGTTTGGAATGTTCATTCATATGCATGAATACGAGTTAGAGTAGATATACTTCTTCTTAATTTGTGCTATGTATAGAACTCATCTTGAATGCAATAAACTGAGCAGGAGGACTATGCAAAATTTGTATCTTGCCCTGTTAATGCCCTGCGCCTGATATTTTCCCAATTTGCCTCAAATGCTAACTTAGTGTACTACGTTGATCACGGACAACTTGTGCACAAGGTCTTAGTTCCTGCGGACGGTCGCTGGGGCACTGACACCGATCTGATCCGGACGGAACTTATGATAGTCGCCTGCTATAGGACGGAATGCCCTGGGACGTTCTGATCTATGCGTCGCACGGCACTCCGTACTGAGACTAGCCCGTCCATTATGGTAACGTGCCAGTGATCCCCTCGTATATTTAAACCTGTTGCAACTAACTTGTGTCTTCTTGGCAGGGAAGGCAGGGTAAGTATTATGCAGGTGGTTCGGACGGGCAGGTAAATGTTACCGAACGGTGGCGAGTTATTTTATTGATTTCTATATCTGTTTTCTTGCTGTAAAATGAACTAAGGCAAGATAGAAAGACCACAATAAATATGCATGATTCATTAAAATAACGTGTTGATTGGTATAGTTGGGTTATCTTGCCTTTACCAGTACGTTTCGATGTACTGACCCTCGTTGAAACAGGTTCCCCGCGCTAAGGAGAACCAAGCGAGGAGCAGAAGTCAATCCTCCCCCAATCTAGTCCAGCTGTAGGCACGCCTTGATCGTGCCACCTTTTGAAGTATTTTGGAGATAGAAGCTAGCTACCCAAGCGAATATGCAGCTTCGTGGAAAGGCCGTCGTTCCGACCCAAGGTCTTATATTTTGAGTTTAGTAAGGGATGTAATGTACAGGACTGCTATCTCATTTTGTGTCAACACTTTTGTAAGCCCTTAGAGGCAACCTTATGACTCAGTTCAAGGAGTTTGTAATAGATGTTCATATTATCAATAAAAAGACCTTTTCCATGCTTCAATTTGTGTTTCAATTTATCTACGTACTCTGAATATGTGCTCGCTATGCAAAATAAGAATACTTAGCCTTGTGCGGTGCGCAACCTAGGCCCGCACGGCGGTCACGCCCGGCGGACGACTAACGATTCCACGGAACCGGGGCGTGACACCCGCTAGGCGTGAATCACCGCGCCAGCACTCCCGCGGGAAGATCTTTCCCCATCTGGACGTGATGTCGCACGAGCGTAAGCCGCATCCGTGCAAGGCCATGATCCGTACAGGCGATAAAATGACTAAGACACAAAGTCGCATAGATAGTCCGAGTGCAGCGGAATAAGAAACGCACAGACGATTGGTAACAAGTTCACAGAGTCATCAATAGCGGAAGCATTGAATAATACAATTATAGAAGTAAAACAAACTCTTTATTGCTATTGAATAAGTGTTACAAGCGACGCTAGATGGAGATTACAAGTGGCTCAAGCCTCTCTCTCTCTCTCTCTCTCTCTCTCTCTCTCTCTCTCTCTCTCTGAAACGACAAAAGCGTGCCAAGTGGCTACATTTATGAAATGATACATAGGCGATGTTCCAACATTATATCTTGTATATGTGCTAATATTCCGGACGCAATGCTCCAAGGCTCCAGAGTGAATTTTGCGCCTTAGCACGCACGAAGGGAGAGCATCTGCACCGAACGAGGTTTCCCCGCACCCTGCAAGCAAACTGGTGTGTTATCAGTACATGAATGCACTGGTGGGGTGGCTTCTCACCCGTTCGACAAATCCAAACATGTTATATAGGTTCCATGCACCATCTATTAAGTTATCTTTCTAGTCTTTCCTTAGAATCGATTTTATGGCAATGATGTAAAGTCGAACTCGTGTGGCAGTGCGTCTTGTGATATAAGAGTAACACAGCGAGACTTACCAACTCACCATCCTTCCTTCCCTGTCCAAGGAAAACCAAGTTAAATCAAGCACGAGCATATATGATGAAATCCAGGGGCAATAGCATAAGCAAACATAAGTATCGGGAACGAGGTTCTATTTCGGGTGTACGAGTTATACAGATTATCCAGAAGTGTTGCAATGGACGTTTAAGTGTTCAATGGACTCCTCAGGTTGCTCAATTTGTATAAATGACTTATACTCATACCGTTCAGGTGTTTTAACTTACTAGATGCGATACAATGACTCGCACGCAAATTTCCACTAAGCGAGGATGACTTATCTATATGAACATGAGTCGCTGGCATAGCCATTAAGGACGAGTTCTAGTACATGAATGAAATGACATGCAACGCAAGGAACAGGGGCGTTACAGGGCATTTCATCCAAAAAAGGCGACTATCAGGAGTTCCGTCCGGATCAAATCGATGTCAGTGCCCCAGTGATAGTCCGCAGAAACTATGACCTTGTACACAAGTTGTCCGCGACATGCAAGTCTCTAATCTTTTGGACCTCTAGTCAAGTACATGATCAGTTCAAGGCAGGATATATATTCGGTACAAGTTTGAGGCATGATTGTTCACAATTATCGTTCAGAGTTAAACTTAACATGGTGCAATCCCCTGGTTCGGGAATTGCCTTGGCGACCTAACGGTCCCGGATGTTTTCAGGTTCATACTTGCACGGAACGACTATTCGATAGTCTTTCTGTAAACCCCCTCAATTAATTCTATAGATAGTCGGGTATGGGTTGGAAAATTTTCGTTTAGCAGCAGATGTTTGAGGTTTATAGTAGGATTGCTTATGTCTGTTATTTATTAATTAAACCCTTGGCGCGCCCTACCATTATTAAATTTTTTGGAGCCCAACATCAGCCCATAAATTCTATCAAATTATTGTACTTTTGACTTGACTCGTCAATTTAGGCACTGGACTTTTCCGTCACACAAAAATCAAATCCGTTGTGCGTTAAATTAATTGTACAACTTCCCGTATCCATAATCCCATAATTTAATTCCATGTCGGACACCTGTGTCGTTATCTTCAATTTTGAGATACCAACTTAACCCGTTGAGCCGGACCAACTAAAGGGTCTAAGACTGACTCCAAGCCCCCACTATTTTTGATCTTTGCGTCATTTCCAAATTTTGACCCCAAGTGCCCCTATTTAATTTAAAAGCGCGGGACACTTTTATTCTAATTAAATCGGGGATACCAATTTTGACTAATCCCATTTTAATCCCCATTTAATCCCAATGCCCATTTAATTAAGTCCATGCCAAACACACAACACTCCCTCACCCTACAAAACACCAAACACCAATTCTCCCACAATTTTTTATCATTTCATGTGTTTGTGCAATTATCCAAATTTAAGGGACTTAGTTGCAATTATTGAATTAGGTGTCCTCACCTCATTGGCCAAGGCCAAATGGAGAGGCTACCCCTTCTTTGACCGTAGTCAACCCATCTCCCCCCTTCCTTTGCATGAAGAAAATATATTCCCTTCATGTAAAATCTCAACCCTCCATTTGAATTTGGAGCATCACAACCATCCATCCTCCACACAATCCCTATAAAATATCCTTTTCCCCTCTCCCCAATGCAGGCCCTAATCCCTAGGCACATTGAAAACCCCCCTCCTCTCTCTCTCCTCCCTCCTCCACCTTGAAAACTGAGACTCCTATATATTTATTTCCTTCTTCTTCTTCTTCTTCTTCTTCTTCTTCATTTCTTCTTCTTCTTTGAGGAGCTTCTCCCCCCCCCCCGAGCCTAGCTCCGGCCAGTGTTCTCCGGCGCACCACCGCAGCTCAGGCCACTGACCGGTCTGCTGCAACCCGCGGTTCTCTACCTTGTTGTCCCCGCTCCGCCACTGCTCACCGACACTGCCCCATCGGCCTGCTGCAACCCGCGGTGCTCCGGCGTCCACTACACCCTCCAACCCGTAACTCCGACGAACCAGTCCAGCATCGAGCCTCCCCTCGACTCCACAATCCGGCGAGCTCCTCCACCCGAGCCACCATTGCATCCGATCTCCACCACCACCACCATTGCATCCGATCACCACCACCACCATTGCATTTGATCTCCACCACCACCATTGCATCCGACCTCCACCACCACCGTAGCCCGATCTCCACCGCCACCATTAGACCATCACCTCTCCGGCCAACCCCCGGTCGACGCCGACATATCGAGGTCGATTCCCTTCCCCTCCCCTTGATATATTCAGATTATGTTATTGTTTTATTAGGGTTTTATTTATATATATTCATGTGAGTTATTTTAGCTAGGGTTCTATATGTCTTGTTGGTATGGTAGTGTTGATGATGAGGTTTAATGTTGATTAGGGTTAATGTAGGTTAGGGTTTATATTTTACATGAATTAAAATGATTTTTTAAATATTTTGCATGGAGGTTTAGATTTAGTGTTTGCAAATAAATTATAAAATATGATAAAGGATTTTCATGGAGATTTAGGTTTTGATCTTAAATAATTGTTCGGGATATATATTACAAGGCGGGAAATGCTAAATAAATTAATGAGGATTAAATTGAGGAGAAATAAGATTCTAATTTATTTGAACGTTGATGAACACCGAGGAGCACTTGATTGATTGAGGACTAGTGTGTAGTGTAAAACCCCTAATCGGTAATTTGGGGACTGGAAATTAAAGGTGGTTAATTTAGAGTACTACTTTGTGATTGGTAACAATGATATGAAACGAAGGGTTAATAATTGTTAATTGTGTTTTAAGGATGGTTTGATGATGTGGTACAGATGACTAGATGATTTGAAGTATCGTACCGATAGTCAACTGTGGTCAAACCCCTAGCATCTTGTCCTTGTGAGTCGTAGCTGAGACTGAGCTTATGTATAGATGTGTGTCACATCCCTGTTGCCGTGTGATAGTTTATTGATTGAGTTTGTATCTCATCTCTAGGTACTACGGGACCTGAGGGCTTGGACGTGGTACCGGATCCCCGTCATCAGCAGCCGCACATAGGCAAGTGTACCTTGCCATCTTGTATTTCAGATATAGAATTTTATTATTTATTTATGTACATTGTGCGAGTATTTTTGTTTACGATCGATACTTCACGTCCGGATCACAACCGGTGCATACGTTCATCATAACGTCTTAGAATAATTGTTAGATGTTTCGTAATACCTCGATGTACGTACCTGAGTATATCGATACCCCAGGACACACTCATACACTGTGATCGTGCCAGACTCATGTATCCTGATACTGACATCATGACCAGAGATTGGGGCGACCTTAGGGTCGCGTCTGTTGAGTTATTTCTGTGTGTAGAGACTGCTAGATAGAGGTTCAGGTTCAGCGCACAATCGTTGACCGCTTGGAAAGGGGAAGACAGTTATTAGACGTTTGGGCTCCTCTGCACGCACTTATATATGTATATGTAGTATTTATATCGTGATCCTGTATCTAGTGTA